>JAOBYK010493122.1:0-13319 GCA_025434845.1 Phenganax subtilis | reverse complement strand
AAAACAAGTGTCGCTCTGCGGTAATTTTCATCGCCGGCGAGACCTATATGGCGTCAGCATAATGCGGACACATTTTGGTCTAATACCAGTGTCTATACCAGGTACTCTTTTTAGATATTCTGCAAACAAGTAGCATGATACTTCAGAGGCCTTTTGTTCGCTATGCCATTATTTGCCCAAAAAGTATTTTGGCAGTTTTATTCAGAATACGCTATAAAGGGAACAGAATACTGATAGTGTTGAGGTGATGTGTGGTAAGGTTCCACATGCTGCGAAACAGATTTTACTTAACGTGAGGCGTGTTTATCATCAAAACTACATTAATCACTTACTTTATATACATGCATGTACTGTGTACAGAGACTAGAATTGAAAAAACGTCGCCATATTGCGAAGCCTTGATAATCGGATCATGTCAACATACCTTTAAAATATTTTGGATTTCCTCTACTGATTGCCAATGCACTGTGGAGTTTGATCAGAACTTGATACGCGCACGTCTTTTATAATCCCTGCGTACGTGCGCATTTTGCAAAACCTTGCATAAATTCCCACATCGTGCAAACAATATCGCACCTGTTTCAGCTCTTTGGGTACATAAACTATGTCATGAATATTTCTTTGAGGGTAAAAGTCCTGTTTTCAACGAAATAGCAATATTCCATGGTTTCAGCTCTCAGTGAAATATTTGGCAGATTGTGCTTAAAAGTGGTGAAAGTGATAGTGCCATAAACCGAAAGAGACTCTTAAATCACATAATGGTAACGACTCGTATTTAAGTGATCGTGCTCGATTTGAAACTTGAAACAAAAAATTTCGAATATGCCTCAGGGACCGGTTGTATAAAACATTGAACAACGATTTAACTACGATTTTGTGGTTAAAAAGTAGTTTTATCTTGAATAGGCGATTCTGGTTGGGGGATATTCGTACATAACTATACATAACTTTAACGATGGTTTTATACACCGGCCCCTGGTTATAAAATGGTCGTACATGTTATAATAAACAATTACTGAATTCAGTCATATAAGTTCAGGCCGAGGTTTGTGTTATCGCGGGTAACACAAACCGAGGCCCTGATAATTCTTCATACTACGGAAATTTATTGCTAAGAAATCTTAGCTATTTGAGCTATTTAGGTTGTTTGGAATGATTTTTGTTTTTTTTTGCCCTTCAGCTCTGTCTTCGACTTCCGTCCTAAAACCACCGGAAAGCACGATTTCATGCAAAAAAGCACGAATTTCATCATAGTAGAGCAGAGAAAGATAGTCAGACAAAGGACTTCTTTCACTTCTGTCAACTCCCTTAGAAATTATCAAATTACCTCGGCAATTTGTTGAAGACTGTCTTGTTTTTAAAAAAAAACACAGCATATTGGAAAGCTTCTTTGCCCGTGCGGGCCAAACGGCCGTAGTGGAAAATGGCCTGAACTGGAAAGCTTAGCACAACTTCAGACCACTCAGGTTTTGTTCCATGTAGCTTACAAATCATTTGAGCAACAGATATTTTTCAAGTATATATTAAACTTTCTGCTTGCTAAGCTTGCTATAATATCGTTAATTCTTGAGTACTTCTGTTCAGTACTTCACTTCAGTCTACCACAATACTTATCTAATGAACTGGAACGTATATCCACAATAAAGAGCTATGAGCATCAACGAGAATCTCTTTGCAAGTCACTTTTTAATGAAATATTGAAAGAGAGAGATCAGAATTAGCTAATAATTCTTCCCTCTTGTATTCATTACTATAAACTCCGTAACATAACTTTTATTGTATATATTTATATTTTAGTGTAGCCATAACAGGTGAAGAGCCACCTACAGTGGATAAACTCTTATTAAATCACTATTATTATTGTCATAATAATATACAAGAAAATGTTACTCGACTGTGATTGGTTGGTTTCAGTGCATTTAATCCCAAACAGCAGTGCAAAATCTGTAACAACAGTGCAAAAATCTGTAACAAAAATCAAAATACAAATTTTTTTAATTTTCGGTAAATATTTTAAGAATTAAGACGCATGTCGCGTGACTTTGTGTAAACCAATTAAAACACGACCGGAAGATCAAGTTTTCATGATCACCGGATGTTTCTCTCGTATATTTTCTTGTATATTATTAATAAGTAATAGTATGGCTTCTCGTGCAATTTGAAAAAAACATACACTCGTGAGTTTTTCAAAGACTTCAAATTTCACTCGTCCTTCGGACTCGTGCAATTATGAACGTCTTTGAAAAACTCATTCGTGCATGTTATTTCCAAATTGCACTCGAAACCATACTATTACCTATATACTTATCTATATTATTTATTATTATTATTATTTTATTATTGTAATTACTCAAACGAGCATAAAAACCTTTACGATCTGTTTAGGATTTAAGAGCTAAATTATAATGCAACAGACGTATTAACTACATAAAAGTGCATATTCCTATTGGATACGTACATGCATTATAAATGTGTTTTCTTAGTGACTACTTTAATTTGATAGACCAAAAACTCCTCAAACTCATGATTTGAGGTAGCCAATAGCGAGGTTTAGCAAAGACGACGCGACGTCAACGAGGTCGTGAAAATGGCGTAAAAATGACGTGCACAGCCATACATGGTCCTCATCACGCCATTTTCACGTCCACATTGACGTTGCGTCGTCTTTGCTAAACCTCGCTATTGGCTCTTAGTTAGACATCATCGTTTTTCTAAACGAATAACATCTTTTGGTGATATTGTACTTACGCAGTATGCTCTATTAATTTACACATGCTCAGGTGATACTTGAAAGAATCGATACAACTTTCAAAACTCGTTTTCGCAAATGACTTCTCTCTTTTGGCTCTGTCCAGTATGAAAAATTTCATGACGAATATATCCGACAGAGTCAGTGGCCCCGGCAAGGGGAGGGAAGCAAGGGGAGAGGCTGCCGTCCCCCAATGATTTTCATAACTGGTTTTCTGATTCGCCCAAATTCAATAAAAAAAGGGAGGGTTAAAGTAAAAAATAATTTAATTTGTCCCGGACATGCCTAGATTTTGCCCCCTCAAGGCATATGTTGAGTTGAGGTGCATTCATTCTCAATGGGTACTATACAACAATCCAACTTTTCTGATTTTAGTCACTTAAGAAAAAATCTTCGCCTTTGGCATGACAAAGTTTGTTAGGCTGGAAACTGTTGGACGATTTAACTACACGTGAGTATGAAGAATTTATGTTTTAATAAACGCAGGCGAAAAAGATAAAATTGGTGTTGTAAAGATTTGTTTTTATTATAAGAATTTCTTCTCATTTATTGAATTTTTACAATCGAGTTTTACAATTTTCTTTCTAAAAACAAAATGTGCTTTACAGCTCATATAAAGTTCATGGTCAACTTTTTATATCCACCTTTCGAGTAACCGTGAAAGCAGAATTACTCGGAACACATCTAAGTTACTAGTCTACATTTAATGCTAGTTAATCAGGTGCAACAGTTTGTTTCTTATCAAGAATCAATCGGTTATACTTTGCTTCAACTAAGAATAATAGTAATGTCGTGACAGCACATGTAACCATGGTAACCCAAGTCATCCATTTCGCACCAAAATTGCCCATGGACACAATTAAAAACAACGCTTGAAGAAAATAGTCGGTAAATTTTGTTACTGAAGAAGTGATTCCTTCGGCAACTGGGTAAGCAATTTCGGCGCCAAGTTCGAAGAAGAAAGGTAGAGCTCCATTTACGAAAAAGCCAGTGAGGCCAAACACAACAGAGAGTAGTACTTTATGATATGGGATTACTTTGGAAAATATAAGGCACATTAAAAGAATTGAGAAGGTTGCTAAGGCCATGAATAAAGTAAGAAATTCTTTTAGATAACTTGCAAAGTGCCCAGCAAATCTAAAACAGAGAAAAGAACTCTTTATGTAATGGAGCGATTATAGAATATTAGTCCACTTCTCAACAGAGTTTGAATAGTCTGATACGATGATACGCACTTCAGAAATTTACGCAATTACTACAAAGTAAGACCAAAAAAGAACGACTGGGTTTAAGTGTTGTTTTTCGCTGATACGATTATACGATGATAGGCCGTGAGAAAATTTTGCAATTACTATACAGTAAGAGCAATATAGAAAGATTGGGTATAAGCATTATTTTTCGCTGATACGATGATACGTATGCTAATCCAATCAATAACCTAATCAATATCCTAACCCAAAGCTATCCACTATACTAACCCCAAGTTAACCAAAATGCTAACCCAAAGCTAACCGATATGCTAACCCAAAGTTAACCGATATGCTAACACCAAGTTAGCCAATATTTGAACCCAAGCCAACAAATGCTCACCCAAAGCTAACCGATATGCTAACTCCAAGCTAACCGATACGCTAACAGCAAGCTAAACAGAATGCTAACCCAAAGCTAATGAATATTGCTCTTTCTTTGCATTAATTACGTAATTTTCTTACTGCGTATCATCGTATTAACAGTGGCGTAACGAGCTGGTGTCCGGGTGTCAAGTGACCGGGAGGTCTGAGCCTTGCCCCCCCCCGGCAATTTAGCCATAGTAATTGATAGTAGCTTTTCAGGAATTCATTAACCAAGGAGAGGAAGGCTATTGTTTAATTACGTACAGAAGTAATTAGAATATATTTTAATTCTAAAATACTTTTTTTGTGTTGCTTATAATTTTGCGGTAAACAATTCTTCAAGAGCACGCAAGGCATTGCAGCCAACTGTAGAGTGTTTTTCAATGGCGCAGGAGAGGGGTCCCACATTGGAAGATTGATGGGGGTCCCCAAGGGTTGCATTACGCCAAGTGCTGCGTATCAACCACTGGTATCAACAAAAACAACACTATTACCCAGTCTTCCTACATCGCTCTCACTTTATAGTAATTACGTAATTCTCTGTCTCACTGACTGCGGAATCATCGCTCTTCGTATCAGTGAGAAATATATAGCAGGCGGAGCGGACAGGTCTTCTCTAATCTAGCTTACTCTACAATACTGTATGCAAATGTCTAGAAAGGTAATAGAAACGAGTGTTGAGTGCCCAAGGTTTTCCAAGCTTGGATACAAGCAATTAAGATACTTCTATTAAGAAATTGAGTATATTAATAATTCAATAAAAGAGTGGGAAAGCTTTCATTTTTGTGCATTTTTTAAACTATCCAATTTAAAGGTCTTAGTATTCAGAGGGTATAAGTCAAGAGATTTTCGGTAATGACAAAATAACCAATTCACAAAAAGTCTACTTACAATGAGAAAAATATTCCAGAGACTGCGCCACTGATGACTGCAATAAACCCTAACCATCCGGCAAATTTCTGACCTACGCCAAATTCTTCTAAGTTTTGATCCAAAACAGAACACCATCCACTGTAAACTCCACAGCTAACGCCATACAAGCATGCTAACAATAGGAAACTCGAATTGCTCAGAAGTTTCGAAAAACCTTGTTTGAAATCTGCACGTTCAGTTCCGGATGATCTACTGGGCGGCTTTGGAGGTCGATCAGGAAAATGAAGAAATATTCCTAAAAGTAGTATACCCAAAAATCCCGCCTCCATGATAAACATGGCACTAATCTGGCTAAAGTAGATTTTCTCCTGTTGTGAAGTCAATACATATCGGCCATTATTAGTTGTAACTACAGCTTCAGCCACATCATCAACAAGAATTGGACCAATCAGAAATGAAAGAGCACCTCCCATAAATGCACCGGCCATAACTATAGCAGTAGCTATTGTTCGTTGGTAACTAGGAAACCATGTTGCTGACAACAGCACGCCACCTGATAATGGTACAGGGGCCACTAGACCATTGAGCGTCTGACCACAACATACCAAGAGCGTAGAAATTAACCAGTTATCACCTGGTGGATAACATCTCAATAATGCTCCAATAAATTGACCGCTAGCAGATAATAACACTGCAGTTCGTAAACCTGAGAAAGTCGAGATCTTTAGAATGACGTTTACCGCGAAGCACTGACTGCAAACGGCAAAGTTTAAGTTGCATTTTAAGGTCAACTATGTCAGTTGTTCGATGTTACGGGAACTTATATAATGAACTGAAGCGTGATTTTGCAACTTCGCTCTAAAAAGCTGTTGATATCACAATCTAATGTGATTTAAAGTTTGCCGTTAGCAGTTGGTGGTTCGCCGTGAACGTCCACCTAAAAGTGCCTAATAATACACTTTACAGCTAATTTCAAAAAAGTTGTCCTTCATAACTGTAGATCATTCACTATGGCACATAGCATCAGGCAAAATTGTTAGTTATGGTCATCTCTGAAGTACTGACCATGAGGTTTTCCCAATGTATGCCTCCATGGACTGCAGACAAACTTTCATCTTTAACAATTCATCAATTCTTGCATAGGAGACTGTGGTACTTTGTGGCTCAGGTGCATTACAAAATAAGTGCATTGGCAGCTTCAAACAGTGCCACAGATTACAGAAAAAACAATTATCTGACTCAGACGTAAAGCCTATGATTTTAGTGTAAGTCATTTTCTGTTTCTGCCATATTCATAGCAAGTGCCCTAAACCTTGAAAATCATATGTTCGAGGGTGGTGAACACCTCTTTTCAGGGCACTTGCAAGGAACATGGCCAGCGGCCATGAAAACCGCCTTACGCGATTTTGGGGCAGTCAGATGTCTGTATAATCTCTAATCTGTTACATGTTACAGTGCATTGTAGACAAGGTGATTATGGTGCACTGCAGAGCATTAGGTGGATGGACCTTTGGTAATTGCTGCCTTAGAGCATTGCACATTTGATGCATTGTGGTTCTGGTATAGGACAGCTGTTTTAGTATGGCTATAGAGTTTTGTGGCTAGTGTGGTGTAACTAATGTATTGAGACTCATTTGGTGGCTTTAAGTGAAGTGAAGAGCACTCTGTGCAGCTAGTTTAGTGTGGCTAGTGTGAGTGGGCTGCTGTGGTTTGGTTGGAGATTGGAAATAAGCAAGGTTAAGTTGAGGGTAAAGACAATGAAAATAGTGAATGAGAGAGATGTTAGCAAACAAACAATTGGCAAGAATATTGGCAAAATGCACTGTAACTTAAAAACAATTCTATGACAAAATATGAATAAACATTCTGGAGTAAAGCACACTTGGCAGCTGTCAATCTGCTATTTCTAAAAATGCCCCTTCTGCTTGCAAAAGCAAATAGATTGCCATGAAAATGTTTCGTAGCCTTAGAACATTCTAAACTCAGCATTCATGGCCAGGTACTGCAGAGGTCGTGCCAATTTAAAGCACTGGGGTTGGGAAGGGGGGGGAGGGTTCAGCTCTTGTTTGAGAAACCTACCCTCCATGTCAGGGAAAATTAGTACTTTCGTCAAAGAAAACATTGTCTTGAACAAAAACAAGACACCTTGGGAAAAGTGGCAATCTCAAAAATGCAAGAAATGCACTTGTGAAAACTCAAAATCCAAATTTTTTTGCCTATGGACACGAGTATGGACAGCTTGACTAGAATTTAAAATTTTCTGATTTACCTTTAACATCCATCAACCATCCCAGTGGTACAATACTTAAACATGGCGCTATACATCCTAATGCAGGCATCAAATCAATCATAAAGCTATCCCATTTATAAACAGCTCGAGCTGTACTTTGTATCGGTGACCAAGTATTGTACATAATACCTTGACCAACACAAAGCAAAAAAAACATGGATAATATGTACCAACGTTTCTTGTAAACGCTTACTTCATCGCTGTCTTTGGTTGATCTTGCTTCGTCGGGATTTATAGAATCTGAATAGTCCAACAATCTTTCCCTATCGTTATTTGCCATATGATATGCACTCATTTTGAAATTAACTAATGACGGTCATAGAAACATATATACTCTAATGAAACCGAACTTATCTTGCAGGCAGTCCATAAACATTTTTTATCCATCGCATTTAAAATGTCCAGCCGTACCTGCACAAAAAAAACAACAATGGCACAAAAACCTCCAAGTTTTTCTGGGATAAGTGGAATACTTGATCTTGTACGAATATATTGGACTATCAGCAATTTTGTCATCTCGTACCAAGAACCACTTCCGGTAACATAGCGTGAGAAAGGCGAATTGAAATCGTTTCCCTCAAAGTAACGAAAGCAATATCTGTACCAAATAGTGTGAAATAAAATTATGCAGTGCCATTATATTTTACGTTTACAACTAATTTTAGCAAACTACACAGATAATAGAAATAGCCACAATCAATGCAGACCAAATCACCAGTGAAAATCTTCACTTCTGGAATTCTTGCTTTCGACAATCTATTTGAAGTTGGAATGGCAGGAAAGCAGCAATAATATTATATATACTTGCAAGAATGAAATTACGGAACAAGAAGTGAAACGCAAAATTGTTGCATGTGCTACTAGTGCAGCTATTCCTGGTGTAAAGCCTTCTTTTGATTTGGGCGTCGATATAATCAAGTACATGCGTTCACTGATAGAAAATAAGTCTTCTTTCAGAATCTCCTAAAAATAAGTATTAAAACAGCAGTAAGTTATACAGTATGTTTTCACAACGAAACTGCACTTCCCTAGACCCTACTACAATCTTGGCCGAAAATATTGGGCACCCATTCATTATTTCAGTTTTTGAATAGTTATGCAGTATATAAAAGGGTACTAAGAGCGCAATCCCTTCGGCCTTCCCCACCCCCCTCTTCTTTAATTCTTTAATTAATTCTTTAATTAAAATTCTTTATACACGGTAGCCATTCAGCATTAAACTGGTTTTCAATGGGCCGTGTTACGCTCAATAAAAATCTAAAATTACAATCTAGTGAAGCCTAACTACTGATCAGCTTCTCCTATATTTACACGTTTTTCCCATTCAATGTAGTAACCACCACGGGCCAGTTGCATAAAACTTTTTACTACGTTTTGACTACGATTTTGTTGTTAAAAAGTAGTTAAATTTTGAATAGGCGATTCTGGTTGGTTGATATTCGTACTTAACTATAGTTAACTTTAACTACGCTTTTATACAGCCGGCCCCAGTAAATGTTTGAAGAATCTGAACATTGAAGAGAAAGAAAATTAAGGGGGAGAAAATAAAGCTGAATTTTACAAATTTTTTGTACAACCTGTAGGTTTTTCCATATTTTTGGTCGGAATTTTAGTTCTTAGTCAGTTCTAATTGCAGAAGTAATAGTAAAAATGAATATAAACCGTAAAACCATAGTCCATTAAATCTTACTCTTTTGATGGAGTGATGATGGTCTACAAGGGCGTATTTAGAACCTTTGAAATAATACTTGGTCCCTGGTATCGGTCTTGTTGTACCTCAAACGAAATGACACAAAAATTACAACTGATTTAAAATAGAAGTCAGATATATAGTACGTTTTGAAATTGATTCGGGAATATTCACTGACAACATTCGCTGCCGTAGGTATCAACCACTGACCATCAATTAATCGAAATTGATTGTATGTAGGCCTTGAATGGTGTTTTATCCATCGCTCCTCTAACAGAAGTCATGGCGTCAGCATGATCCTGTATGCAATTCTAGGGGCCTGTTTACACTGCCAAAGTTTTTGTGATCAAAGCGGGATTTTCGGATAGGTAAATCCTACGTTTTGAAGCACTTGCTAAAAATATTTAAGGGAACTAATAGCGTGCTCAACACTGAACTACTTCATTCTGACATTTTTTACAAATCTTCAGAACGTAGAATTTCCCTGAGAAAAATTCCTACTTTGATCACAGAAACTTTGATAGTGTAAACCGGCCTTAATGAAGTTTTAGCGGTAAAAATGCTGGAAGACATCGCTCTTTGAACAGCAATGTAGTCCAGCAGACAATTATTCACGTTTTATATGCTGCTTTTATAGCGTACATTATTCAACTGCCACTTAAAAAACTAATTGGCATGCATAACAAGAGATTCTGGTAAAACTTAACCACCCCTCATTTTTATTGTAGTGGATCTCTTGGTGATATTTAACCGACTCCATTGCTGGTGACTTTCCGACTTATTAATATTTCAACTGCCTTGGAGAGTGATCACCATGCGCATGCACGTTCGCCATAACCATGAAGAAAAAGTTATAATTGCGAATAATTCCGCCAAGTCTCCAAACCGAGCATATCACCAATGACCATATTTTCGCACATTCAAGTTTTAAGAACTTTTGTACCGCAAAGGTTAAATGAAATATAATTTGAAAAGACAATTTTCATTATAGATTACTTTTTTGAATTGGACAAAAAGAGGAGAATTCATCAGTGCAGGCAAATACCGAGTACGTATACAGAGCATCTGAAACACAGCAAAGTTGCGATATGTTGAAATGCACTGAAAATATAGCCTTAAGAAGTTTGCTAAGTTTGTATTTTTTTTTTGTATTACATAGGAAAATGCTCTCATATTTGGTCCAGAAATGGTGCAAAAAATGGTGGCAATTCCGCTCACAACACACGTATATACTATAGACTAGCAAACCTCACAACACTATTCTTTTCACATTTTACAACATCTTGCAACCAAATGTTTGCGTAGGCGTTTCGGATTTGAAGTCAGCTGTGCCTTTAAATTGATTACTAAACATTTTACAAAGCTACCTCAGTGACTGCATCGAGAACACCATATCCTGACCATCCAAGAAGAGCGTAAGAATGACGAAAGGTGCCTAATTGATATGAGGCTCCAAACCTCTGAAAAGCATTATAACCAGCTGTGGTCATTGCTTTTGAACCTTCATCTTGAATAGCAACCAGAACTAACTTTCTATATGGAATTAATATCTAAGTTACAGTATTAGAGACCGTTTTGCAGTTTATCGAAACGTACCATAGCAGCCGAATTAATATGCTTAAAGGCCATTTTCCATTACGGCCGTTTTGTCTGCACGGGCGAAGCGCACAGTTTTGAACATGCTCAGTTGTTGATTGTCCGCTCTTGATCTCGCGTACACGCGGAAAATGTTAAATTATTTTTAACTTTCCTGGCCTGCTTGCGAGACCGAGCAACGACAGACAAAAACTGAGCATATTCAAAATTGTGCACGCCGCCCGTGCGGGCGAAGCGGCTGTAGTTGAAAATGGCCTGTAACAAAACCCTCAGGTCCATTACTATAAAAAACATGTAGACAGTGTTATGTTTTGCCACGATTCGAGAAAGTGGAAAACGGGACTAAGGTACAATATGCTCTAAGAGCCTTCAGAAGCGCTTCTGAGCGCCAAAAGGAGAGACTTCTAGACCTCGTTTCTTTGACTATCTTTCGAGAACTAGGAGGCTAAAAATACTATAGGATTGACTAGAGCCATTTTTATTTTTCAACGTTCATACCTTACCTTGGTGGGATTGCATTCAGATAATAAACCAGATGGCCCGCTGCATGAAAATCACCAAATGTGTCAAATGATGCGCTGGATTCAACAATTCCTGTAAAACATTATACGCCTTGCAGCTAAAAATTACAACAACACATGAGTGATAATTAAGTTATGATGACCACACTTGCAATATGAGATAAATCGCTATTCACGAGCAGCACTTAGTGCCTTTGGTCGATGGGCTAGCTCACACGAATGGTTCAAGAATGTTGGTCTCAATCCCACTGCTGACATTTTAGCATAAAGTTTTACGTCGCAAGTAACGAACGCAATTGAGTCGTACTTTCCACTCAAACAGGTAAATCTTCATGAATCTGACAAACCATGGGTAACACCATATATCAAAGAAATTGTAAAAAAGCGTCAAAAGCTTTTTCGTCTGGAAATGTACAGCTGTGGAAGACTTTACGGAATAAACTTAAAGCAGAGATCAGTAAAAGGAAGAAAAAATTTTACGCTGAGAAAACCAAGACTTTACCAAGAAATAATTGTAAAGAATGGTGGGTCATTGTTAATAAACTGTCAGGATGTGCTAAAAAGCCATCAAACATCCAGCTAAACAGAGATGGGAAAGTGCTGTCCGACAGTGAATTGGTCTCAACATTGAATACATTCTTTACCTCGGTGAACGCCGATATTCCATCGTTAGAGGTTTCCTCACTTCCTGCATAACTTCTTTCACCAAGTGCCCCACCTACTGTTCTCCCATATCAAGTTTGTAAAAAGTTATCAAGCCTAAACATCAGCAAAGCAGTTGGTCCAGATCATATTCCAGCCCGTATAATTAAGGAATTTGCTTTTGAGTTTGCCGAACCTCTCACACTTATACTCAATAAATCTTTGTCGTCAGGAACTGTCCCAGCAATCAGGAAAGATTCGTATGTAACCCCTATTCAAAAAATACCACAACCCCTAAGTGAAAGTGATATTAGACCTATATCCTTAACCCCAATCCTATCGAAAATTCTCGCGGATTTTGTCGTGTCCTGGATGATTGAGGATATCAGTGATGATATTGATCCCCGGCAGTTTGGCAGCCTCAGAGGCAGCTCTACAACTTATTGTTTATTGGACCTTATCCATAACTGGCTTACTGAGCTAGAAAACTCTAGAAGCTACCTGAGAGCGTGTTTCCTCGATTTCAGCAAAGCATTCGACAGGATAAATCACAATATCATAATTGAAAAGCTTATTAACATGAGAGTAAGGCGAAGTATAATTCCATGGATAATTAGTTTTCTAACTCGCCGACAGCAGGCTGTGAAGATTGGGTCAACCGTGTCGCAATGGCTTCCCGTTACGGCAGGGGTACCACAAGGAACTAAATTGGGCCCAATCCAGTTTATAATAATGATAAATGACCTCACACTATCTTCGCCAAAGATCTGACTGGAAGTACGTAGATGATGTCACGTTCTCCGAAGTAGTTCAAGAAAATGACAGTACCAAAAGTCAGTCAATTCTTGATGAAATAAACTCGTGGGTATCTTCTAATGATATGCGTCTAAATCCCACTAAATGCAAAGAGATATTTATATCTTTCTCACATACACGCGAACTTCCACCAGCTCTCAGTATTGATAATCAGCCACTTGATCGTTTTGAGTACCATAAGGTCCTCGGTCTCACCCTGCAATCTAACTTGAAATGGAACATTTTATCGATCACATCAGATCCAAAGCCTCAAAGCGATTGCACATTTTACGTATCCTCAAACGTAAGGGCGTAAATGTTACTGAACTTCTAACTGTGTATAAATCCTTAGTGCGCTCTGTACTCAAGTATTGTGCTCCGGTGTGGCACACTTCCACTCAGCGTTCCTGTCAGACGAGATTGAAAAGGTCCAGAAACGAGCTTTCCGAATCCTATATCCGGAAACTTCCTACGACCAGGGTTTCCACTTTGAAGGAAATTTCCTTTTGGAAGGAAGTTTTAAGAAAATGAAGGAAAAGTGAAGGAAATA
>JAOBYK010493121.1:0-33178 GCA_025434845.1 Phenganax subtilis | reverse complement strand
AGGGACAAACTCAGATATTTAGGGAGTCCATAGTGGAAAGATTGGCATGCATACAAGAGCACTGATTGAACGCACACACGGTAAAATTTACCGCGTAATGCATACATTCAAGGAACGTAAATCGTTTGTAGCGATTTGGTCGGTTGCATGTCCACGACAGTTTTCACCGTTGTGCACAAGTGCTCATTTATAGCGCTTCGACACTTCAGTGTGAGAATGTTGGATGCTTGAAAGTTACAAACATTTTACTGCTATTTCCGAGGTACCATGAGGCGTAAGATTTTGAACTCACATATGGTAAACAATGGGAAATAATCAGACTGCTTTTCGCGCGATCACTGGCTGCGACACGGATGGTGGATAAAATGCGGATGAAGCTCCAACAACTAGATTGTTATAACTTAACAGTTTGTATAGAGCATAAATTCTAGTCTTAAATTTTTTTTATCATTGTGCATCTTATTGAGTAGAAATATGTCCAGTACAGTTTTTGAAAGTTTCGTGTGTCTTTTCCGAAGCCGCCAGATGGTAATAAAAATTTATCACCTCAAAAATAGATTCTTCGTGTCGCCACGACCGCGGTATAATACCCCCACATATCGCTAAGTGGAATAAACCTTTTTTTCTCTCACAATTCCAATTTGTAAATAGGAGGGTATTTGTGTCAATGTTTCTCGTATATATTTTTGTTAAGTTAGGTTTAACAAAGAAAAGTCCTCTTATATGTTGATAAGAGATCTTAAAAATTCTCTTGAACAGATCTATATGACATTAGCGAATTCGGGAGAGGAACATTTGCTCAGTATTGCTCGCTTCTTTTAAGCCGGAGAAATCATCGTTAGACGCAGAAAAATTGTAGTCAAAAAATTAATGCATTCATCTCCACTAGATGAAAAGCTGCGATTTTCAACGAAGCTAGGCTCCTACAAAACTTGGACCACATGCAGAAACATTGCAACTGTCTTGACAGAGTGTCGAACCGCCTGGGATAATGATAGAGTTTGTAGCTTTAGATTTTAGATTTCTTTGTCCGGTAAGCGGTATTAAGGTGGTCACGATTTCCAAGATTCTCTTGCGCACCTGGATGAAAACAATGCCGTCGATGCTTTCCCCCATTCGTAATTAAAGATTGCCCGTGATGTGGCCGATCGTATGCAGTATTTGCTCTACGCTAGTGTATACCACAGAGACTTGAAACATCGAATGTCTTGGTTTCCAACTAGCATTACTGCGATCTCGACAATGACGTTTTAGCATCATTCAGTTGGAACCTATACTATAAACTACTACTAAATTGTTTTTAAGTATGCCTCATTCGCATTTTATCCCCTTATCCGCATTTTATCTTAACCCTGTCTGATGCTTGCAAGTACGTGCATATCTTAACTTCACCTGCGTAAAAAATGCGCCAGTAATACTTCATTCCGCCATTTACAGACACACGGACAACATCAACCTGCAGAATTGTTTTTGCATAAACTTCCCCTGGATTTTTCCACAAACAAAACTTTCTTGTGCATTTCATTTTTATTATTTATATAAAACAAGTAGATTTCACTTAGCCGTTGTCTATCCAGCAACAGAACACGTGGTATATTGGCCTCGTAGCCAATTTTCGCCATCCGTGTATCTATTACTGAACAGACAACAGCAAAATGTAATTTATTTATTTGTTAGATAAATACATGTGCAATATCTATAGATTACGAATTGTTAGTTACTTTTTCAGAAGCTCAGTATGACTGTAGTACATCTAGGCTATACTGCAGTAAACTAAGGTGGCACAAAAGATATGGAGCAGTAATTCAACGCATTAGTTTGGAGAGTCCAGGAGTGAAATAAAACGATGACTTAATCTTGAATTTCGCAAACGGTACGAACAACAACTTCCGTGACTTTATATGGGTCTGCATTAGCTGCTGGTCTGCGGTCTTCCAAGTATCCCTTGCCATCTTCAGCACACTGACGCGGGATTCTCACACTCGCACCGCGATGTGCGACCCCATGAGAGAAAGTGTGAATATCAGCGGTCTCGTGGCGTCCAGTCAGGCGTCTCAGGTTATCTTTGCCTTCTTTTGGGTCATATGCCTTGATATGGAGATCATGAACCTTTGAAAGTCGCTCAATTGCTTCATAAATGTAGGTGAGACCTCCCTCTTCACGCATGGCAAGCGTGCTAGATGAGAAAAAAAACAAGCCACACATGATGGCTTTGTAAAGATTGACAAAAACACTACTTGTTATGAACTTTGGACTCAAAGTCTACACTCTGAAATGCTGAATAATGTTTAGTGAAAACAATCGACTGGCGGTCTAAAGCCCGAGAATCCGCAATACAAATAATAAATGCACAACCACAGAACTTTTTAAAATTTCAGTCATCTATTGTTCTTGTATAATTCGATCATCCTATACCTGAAGTTAGTATGAGCTCCTGCTCCATTCCAGTCCCCAGTCATGGGTTTGGGGTCCAATGTGACAATAATACCAAAATCTTCGGCAACACGATGCAACAAAAACCTGGCAACCCACAAATGATCCCCCATCTCAATTCCTTCACATGGACCAACTTGGAACTCCCACTAAAAAGCAGTGTTCGAATCTTAACCACACATCGTGTTATTATTGTTATAATAATTACTACAATTATGTGTAACAAATATTTTCAATAACACTGACATACAAACATTAAAACAATTAGGCAGACAAGACTTAGATATGGAACATGATTTTCATCCCCATTAATATCTCACCCTTATAATCTAATACAGCACTTTAACTGCCTACAAACAAACCCAAGCCTGACATTGACTTGATCATTTGGTATTCTTAGTTAACTGTTACTACTATTATCCTTATAAAGTCACAGACAGTGAGACCTTAAAACTTCCCATAGCAAATTAGTTACATACATTACATGTACTTTCACAAGTAATCTCAATCACTACATTATGGCTAGACTTATACAAATAATAATTTTCTCAGTGTATGAAAAGAGAAGCCTGACCACTCATATATTGTGACTCATACTTTAACTGATGCATACTTCAGCTGGCATGTTATCTATTTGTCAGTGGCAATATATCTGAGAATAATGATAACTGTACATTACTCCTAATCTGTATAGGAAAATACAGCTAACAGTCACTTACATTAGTAGCCATGAAATTATGAATACCATACCTGAGAGGGCATAACTTCAGCATTAGTGCCTGCAATTTTCACTCCAGCATAAAGGCAGGCACGATAATGAGCTTCAACAACTTCGCGACCATACACTCTGCCTGTGCCAACAGAACAATAGTACTTTCCTTGAGGCGCTGGATAACCTCCCTTTGGCCATCCAAGAGGATGACCATCAGTATCCAGCAACGTATACTCTTGTTCTATACCAAACCACGGATGATCATCCTAGGTCAAAAGAAGGAAACATTTATTTATTGTTCCACATAATAACTTATCTTTCCTTCTACATATTTCTTTTTGCATATTTTCTGAGAGCTAAGCATTTTCCTTGTATTTTTGTCATGAAATAATTACAAATCCAAGCTACATTTGGTTTATGATTAGCAATAGAAACTATTAAAAATATTGATAATTTAAATAGCTTGATATCAGCAGGGTATTTTGACTAAATAAACAGGAGTCTCTATACCTTGGCACGCTCCATCACAGCCTTGCAAGCTTTTCGTAGATTAGTTCCAGTTGGTTTGTGATCATAGTGATATGTTTCACACAACAATAACTTGTTTGGGCCACGTCGAAATGGATCTCGGAACAAAGCAACTGGATGAAGGTATACATCACTATTTGCACCTGTTGCTTGTCCAGTGCTAAACAAAATCACCATTTTGTAGTTGCCTGCTATGGCCAACTAACTTTAAAGTTGGTTTTTCAAGTGCTTAAACTCTGCTTGCATTTTAGAATGGCAACCGATCATGCACTAGGTTCTGCACCTAACCAACTTTGTTTAATCTGATGTTATGAATTTTGAATATCCTTTCATTTCCATAGCAGTGAAAAACTTTTTTGGTCTTGGTACAACATTAGTTTGATGTACAATCTAGCTTTTGAAGTAAAATCCTGTATACACGGTTGCGCTACTTGGTCAGCATGGGAACTAAATAGCTAATTTTTATACATGGGACACAAAACTTAACCCCTCTTGCATTTATCCATTTCAGCCAAGTATTCCCCCCCCCCCTTGTTTAGTAGCACCCAGCTCTGCACCACACATGCTGCCATCTGAAACTCGAAGAGCCTATCTTGCTGGCATGTGGTACCTTTTGGGCACGAACTTCTACTTTATGAACTTTTTGTGCCAATGCAGCATATGAGACTAATAAAAATCTTTCACTCCCATAAACGGTGAAATAGAATGAAATAGCGATGGGTGAATAATGAAGTAGTAGAATGAAGTTTCGATTTCAAGCGCTATTGTACGAGATTTCAAGCCGTGTCGGACCCATCGAGCGAAACGTTGCTATCCCTGACGCACGTGGCAATCAGGCGTAGGAATCATGGTGAGAACATGGGAATGTAAACAAAACAACGAACCGCACTCTCAACTAGACATCATCAAACAACCTACATTCTTCATAAACAAGCTAGCCTTTCGTTCGAGAAACTGTAACACGTTTACAAACTGTGACAAGAATACCTTGATCCGTCAAAATTCCAGATGGGACAATCGCTGGGCACTTGAGGTTCAAAGTCCATGGTCTTCGTTTTACACCTTAAAAATTCACCGGTGCCGTCGATCCAAATGTACATGACTTGAACAAAGCCACACTGATCCAAATCAAGATATCTTCCCGCATCTGGCTTCATTACTCCTGTTGTAGTCATGGTTGCTTGAAATCCTGTTCAATATATGCGAGGGAGAGTCAAATGATGCAATCCCGCTGTCTGGTATTCTTCTTCAAATCATCACTCATATCAGTACATCAAACGCAAATTTTATGGGACTAACATCTCAGCAATACACAACATAGGAATACTTACAGTTTGAATGATGAAACAAAGCGAAAATTTGATATTCAAAATAATAGTGTACAAATGAATCACACACACGTAGACGACTCGACGAGCAATGGCCACGTCCACCACATAATCAAGGTGCCTCATGGGTATTCTTGGCGCCAATCAATAGCGGGAAAA
This sequence comes from Phenganax subtilis, assembly GCA_025434845.1. NCBI lineage: Eukaryota > Metazoa > Cnidaria > Anthozoa > Malacalcyonacea > Clavulariidae > Phenganax > Phenganax subtilis. The sequence continues at coordinate 28,018 of JAOBYK010493121.1, read as the reverse complement.
TTGAATAAATGATTCGAATTTCCATTCGCTGCCGAACATATTCTCAATATTCATTGGCTGCTGAATAAAATTTGAGTTTGTTTCCCCGCTAAACATAACGAGAGTTTTCATCGGCTAAAACAATGTCCGGTGTTATCTGTAGAATAGAATGATAAACGACAAGTGCGATTGTTTTAAGAAAATTTCAAATCTCTTCTAAACTTAGAACATCACATCGTCGTGAAAATAATTCCGCTCGTTTTAGGCTCAATGATGGACGTTACGTTGATAAGATCACTCAAGAAGCGCTAAATGCCGACAATTTTAAATTCGTTAAAACTTTCCGCTTTAGTTTTGTTGGTTAAAAGGATTTCCTTCTCCAATCAAGTGTTTATACTCAAAAATAAAGTTAACCCAACATGTTTACAAGGATGACTGAAGAACGCACTTGGATACCGCAGACCCGAAGTGACTTTACCGCGCATGCAGCACCACGTGGCTTCAAAAATGTAGTTTAAAAACAACCAATGAAGAATTCCCAAATCAGACTGACTTTTCTCCCGTATTAGAGGACAACAAATAGTGTTACTGACTCAACTTCCACTTATGAGAAGTGATGCTTACTCTTCGTACGTAAAGTAGTCGTATATGTGATGAAAAAACATGTAACTCAGAAAAAAAGTGATACTAAGTTTGATTGGCATGAACTTCTAAATTTGACCTCTATTTTTCACTATTCTATTTCATCAGCGCTGTAAAGTTACCCTAACCTTCAGTAAATAAACATTATTGGAATCGTATTAAAGAAGATAAATCATCGTTGTTGATTAGTATCCAAAATATTGTTTAGAAAGTTACATAAGCCCAGGCCGCGATCCAGAAAAATATTGCACGGATCAAGTACGCTTTTTCAAGCGAAACATAGTACAAAATGCACATGATGCCAACTTAGCAAAGTTAGAAACTCCTATTAGTTTTATTACAACATAAGCACATTAAGCAGTGAGACAATTTGCACTGGAAGTCTGGTCATCGCTGTTTTATATTTTGCTTCCAACTCGTCTCGCGAAACAGCGCACGCACAGTATTATATCACCATTTTTGAGTCGTTTTGAATTGGTTTGAATTGATATCCTTGCGGCACACCAGATACAGCCAGTCGATTGGTAGCTAAGAACTTCCACTTAGATGCTTGGTCATTGTTTCCAACCCAATACTAGTGAGGGTGCATGCATGTTACGTCACTGCAACGTCATGTTCGTTAGCAATCAATGCCATTTGTGGCTGACAAGGATCAACTCTATAAACTGCTAGATGATGATTTTGTTTTCATGTTTGGTTGATCTAATCACTTAGAAAAATACTTCCGACAGATTAGAGATAAAATGATAGCTTCGTTTAAATCCAGTTTATTGTACCAGTAAAACGTCCAAATTACCGAAGATAGACGTTATTAGTCAAACTGGAACCAAAATGAAGAGAGTAATTGTTTGAAGAGAAACACCCAACAAAGATCTGTTTCATCCGCTTCAAGTCCTCATAGACAAGATGGAATGCCCTTTCACCTCGTATTTTTTAGGCGGCTGCACATCAAAGAAATTTATAGAATTTCAAACATGCATAGTATGTGCCGAAAGAGACCTTGACTCCATCCGTCGGCAATTTTTTCAAGAGCAGTATAATGTATTACGATTATGATCATTATGTAAAAACAACACGTGGCCAGACATGTGCTGGCCGACCCTTGCAGCAAGGTAAGCGGCAGAAGTCGAAGATGAAACGATCTATTATCGCACAAACACTTTACAATGCTAAATGTGTAGCAAGGTTGCGTAATTATCCAATTTAAACGCATAGCATGCACAAGTAACTAGTCTTATGCACAAAAGTTATAATAATCAATTTGGAATAACTTTGAAAAATTTTTGTATACAGCATTGTTCCCTAGAAGTTCAGCAGCTTAGGCCCAATTTTCCGGTTAAGAGAGCTTCAGCAAACTGACATTATTTTTGTCGTCCTATCACGTAGTCCAGAACGACTTGCAACATGCAAAAAAGTCATCATGCAAAGTTTGGTGGCAAATGACCTTCCTCGCATTGGCAATTTTAACCGAGTTCAACCCACTTCCGTGAAGCTAAAAATTTTGACAGTTTGTTGGTTCCGTGTTCCATTCATATTCATGGTTGCATTACTTTCATGCTGAGTTCAAAATCCACATCCGCGAAGGAGAAACCCCACAACTTAAAATTCAAGTTAGCTGCTTTATGTCCGCCGTCTAACCTCCTTAAAATCTCTACTCATTCTTTCAGCCGAGCAAAGCAGATGGGTGCAAAACCTCTGAGACACTTGCAATCATATCCCTCCTAAACCATCACCATTCCACCTTAACCCAATATTCAATAATGACCGTGCTCAAATTACAAGTTTATAGAAATGAGGTACACTCAAGTCAACATCGTTTTCGGAAATGGGAGGGATAACAAGGATTGTAACATGCATGCTAACGTTTTTAAGACGCAGTGAGTCACGGACTTGAATCATGCGTTTTATTACATCAACTTTCATCAAATATTTTCTAAGAGTACATTCATTCAATAAGCAAGCTTAAGCTAACAATAAGACGAACTTGTCAATTGACAAAATTTTTTACATATCAATCGAACCTAACCGGCTATCCTTCCATGAGCGTTTTTCACCATTCATGCTTGTTGGCAGACTTTACTTGTTGAGAAGGAAACAGTACGCTGATCCATTTGCAAGGTTAAAATTGTACCCCTATCCCAGAGCCACGCCCCTATACAGTTGACGTGCATGCAGATTCTTGTGGCAATGCAGCATGTAGTGCAGGATGCATCAGAAAGAATTGTATGGTACATGAGCCATGGCACGGGTAGCAGTCACACCTGCGAAAGAATAGTTTTGAGCATTCGGAAATGACCTCTGACTTTGGCTGCAAAGCTGTGCAAAATGAGAGCTTGCCGATCGTGTATTGATCAAAACTCGTTCCAACAGATTTTTAAAATTTGGCAAGGTGCTGAAATGTTGTTTTTAATCAGCAACAATCAGTTATATCCGTTTTATCTCAAACACAGTATAATCTCTTTTAATTACTAATTTCTCTGATCTGCGAGTAAAAATACTTCATAATACGCTATAAAATTTCGATTGACAGCAGCGCTGATTGCTGAATCAAAAGTTTCACTTGCAAATCAAATGTTCGGTGCTTGCTAGTGGACATTAGAAATTAGCTGGGACGGAGGAAACGTCCTGAGTTCCGGACGTTGGGAGGTCGGTAACAATTCAGAAGTGAAAATTCAGCCCTTGATGCACATTGCGTGACAAGCTTGGAATGAATCGAGTGAAAATACACTGACCGTTCTTCCGCATTCTGCTAGCAATACGCCAATGACGTTTAATCTCTACTATTAACTTTTATACAGCTTTTTATAGAACACTGGTTTTATAAAAGCCAGTTTCCAATGGTCATAGGTTAGTATAGACTTGAAATATGCGTATTGGTTTTCTAAACTATCAGAGTAGCGTTTACAGTAACTGCAGACTACAGTGCGATTACTTCAACGATGATACCAATGATGCTATTGATTGATTGACAGTTGCTTTAAACTTTTTCCTCATCAGCAATGCCATATATCAAGAGTCAAGATATTTTAGACATGATATTGTAATAGTTCTTGTTTTAATAGTTCTGTGTTTGAACACATGCAGTAGCAGCATGAACTTGAACTTGTTTGCTTTCTCGTAAGATCTATTTATTTCATTCGTACTGCATTTACCACCCCGCCAGTCACTTGAATTATTTTCTCGTGAGCCTTTAGTTTTAGTTCAAAGAGTTCTCAGTTTGGGCTTAATAATAACTTTCGTTCAAGTGGATTACCGAACAACATACGTTGATAAACTCAATTTATAGCTGCAAAAACTTCCTAAAATGCATGACGTTATAAATAATAGTGTTTCTAGATTTGTTCATGATTAATGACGTGTAGTTCTGTAAACAGGGTATGAACAAGCTTCATGCGTTCTCCTGAACAATTTTGCTGAAAATACTGACAACACCCTTTTTAAATCACGTAAAGTCATTACTAGATAGCTAGTTTGCGCGGGAAACGCTAGCAAATCAGAAGTCAAAGTTGCAATCTTTGGGTTGCCTGCAAACCAGTGCTGCAAACAGGTTCTTACGACCTTACAAAACAAAGAGGCACTATTAATATCTAATCTCCAGGCTACCTTCTCACAAATTGGCAGTAGAAAATATGTGTCGTTGAAATGACTTACCATAACAGAATGAAAATAATCTTTAAAATGGCGCTGCGTCATATCCTAACGCTATGCGAGTATGGGAACAATATTTCATGCAGATAACTCTTGGTTCGACAACTCCGCATTTACAATTATTTCTTCCTTTAATTTCTTGTAATTGTTCCATATCCTAACCGTCCGTTTGTTTTCCATAGCTTTTAACAACCCTGAACCACAGTACCTTTTCTACCTTTGCAATATTTCGATGATATTTGCGGTTGCAACGTTAATGTTTGCAGGGAAACTGTCCTTGCAGTTCTTAGATTCAAAAAACCTTCGATTTGTAGATTTGTTTTAGGCTGCGAACCTGGAATGCGATTGGTTGATTTCTGAAGCAGGGACTGGAGTGATTCGGAAACACTATTTCGCATAACAGGATGCCAGCAAATCGTTGGTAAACGACGAAATTTAAAGTAGTCGTTTTCGTCAAAAACATCACAATGATGGAATGGTAATTTGACAAAGAATAATTTAAACATTTAGTTCACAAATCTGCAGAACAAAAAAGTTGAAAAAAGAACTCAGATATTTTTTAAACACGATATCAAGCTTTAAAAGATACGAGCAAGCAATTAAATAAGTTAAGTAAACAACATGTTTGGCGCCAAATTTGTAATTTTTTTGTAACCATACCACGCTGAAAACAACATCTTCCAAAATTCCGCCTTCCTAATTTACATAATTTATTAGCTGTTGCTTTAACAGAGTTTCAAATCATGAGTTCCGTGAAAGAAAAGTAGTATAGCACTCTCAGTCTCAACAGCAACATTCTGTTGTGCCCAGGGTTTAGATTGGCAGGCGACTTGTTAATGAGGACCTGGTACAAAACTAGGCTCATAGAAAACTCTCCTTATCCACAAAGAATGACTTAATACGATTTGGAGAACGAGATTGGCTCCTTGTTTCTTTTACAAATTACCGTAACAACTATTGCTTGTTAATTATCGCACCATGCAAGGCACTAAATTTGCTGTACCTAACTGGGATTTAATATAAGTCTTTTACTGTTCAATAGCAAACATGCATTCCGATATGCGGCAAACATTCGCAATTATCATCCTTAAGTATGAGTAACACCCCATTTAAAATACAATATCCAAATACAACAAGCACTTTTGTTACGTTTTGTTCTCATGAAACTTGATACACTCAAGAATGTGAATACAATAGCGATATTTTTGGAATATAAAAGTGGGTTGAACGGAATATCAATCGGAATTACATTAATGAACTAGTTTGAACCAATGAACTCTTTTCCCAATGTAATGACATTTCAAGGTTTTTCTTTGTCCCATTTTTCTTCCCCATCTTCTTCCACAAGAAACTGATAATAACATTTTATTCACTATTTCTTCCTTTCCTTGGTAAGAAACTGTTTACTTGTAATTTATGGAAAATAAGCATATAAAGTGTTTTTTAATCTGCACTTCCGCCTTTAGTGTATAACGTCACAATGACGTCAATGGCGTAACTTGATCTTTATAAGATGCCTCAAAACAACATGGTGAATGAGTTGCATTATAGGGCCTCGTTTTCATCATCTGCACACGTGATCCACTACTTAAGTCAAGTGAGGTCCAACTAGTTCGCTCAAGTTGACAACAGAATGCCTTAGGAAATCCAAAGCACATCCTATGGGAATCCACTACGTTGTTATGGTAAATTGATTATATATAATTATTATAATCTTCTCTCTATATTTACATTGATTTCTAAAGGCACTTGTTAAACGAACTTTTACCAAACTTTCAATCAACTCTTGACATATTTATATAATTGTAGTATAGTTACTTTCTGAACCAGTTCATATTCAGAACATATATTCATGTCTGTTGTGTCTGGAAACACCCGCTAGTTTGAATAGACTCGCGTTGTTTATTCCTGGAGGCGAAAATAAAGTGTTGTTGTATCTAAAGTGAGTACATTAGACATACTTTCATAATGTAGATGTTTTTGAACGCCGTACTTGCCTTCTTGTTCTTTTCCTGCTATTTATACTCTTCGTAGTTCCGTTTTGAACCACACAAACTAGTCACGAGTCAGGCCATCACAACCAGTAACGTCTCAAGCCTGCACGTTCACTTAGCTATAGTTTGTTATAGCTAGTTATTAAAAAGTAGTTAATTCAAAATAAAATATCAATGTTCTATTTCAGACCAACCAAACTATGATTCTATCCGAACTATCCCGCACACACGTTGTAGTAACTAATTTCCCCAGTCCGTATATCCTAAGACTGGATTACTATCTCAATTTTATATACCTCTTTGCTACTTTGGCACAATGGCAAAAACAATTTTCTATTCACGAACTGCCAAATCGGAAAAGCGTTGTATCTAATTCTAATAAGACCGAAGCTTAAATAAATTAAAGACGCATACGAGGGTCGAGAGCAAACCGACATAAAACACTGCACTATTAAAGCAAAGTTTTGGTAATGGGAAAGATTCAGGAGAATTTGAACCGCTCGTCGAAACCTGTGAAAACTCTACATTGAAGTTTTTTGAAATAAAATACATAAAAGATTGAGTTACCGCGCAACATGTTTCACCGCAATCCCGGTGTGATTTGCCAAGATTTTACGGAATTTCTTTACGATACATAAACGTTTCATATTGGAGATGAAAGCCCTTTAGAAGCTGTGAGTAGACGGAACACTTTTTTAAAAGAGAAAGCTACGCCTGCACACTAGAAAGAACGCGGACATTTTCAGAAAGAAACAGAAGAACAATAGTTTCTGGGTAATTCCACTATGATTCCATGGAAAATTCTAAATGCGCTATGTTGTTAAAAGTTCATGAATTTAATTGAAACAATTCCTACACCAACAGAACCTGGATATCTTTATAGAACATAGACCACATAAAAAAGGTCTATGTTTCTATGCAAAAAAACCCCCAACAAATATATACTAAAGCAATCATTATAGTCGACTATTCTCTAGTCTCTAGAACTTTTTGAGATGTTGTACATCTACGTAAAACATCGTTAATCAGGAATTATAAAAAGGCATTTGTATATAATCGCACGTTTTGTTAAGCTAGGCACTCGGATGTTTGGAATACGACTATTACGTCTTCATTCCAGTTTTCATGAGGAACACAACATTCTCATGCCTCATCATCGAGGAAAACTATTTTTATGAGAAGCATCGAGAATTTCAATAAATTCAAAACGTCTGCGTTTTTTAAAAGAACGGTAACCCGTTGAACGCTGTACGCGCATAAAATAAATCTCCACTATTACAAGGCACAATCAGAATTCGTGGAGAAGTATCAACTTCGACAATTCTTTACTCGACATCATATTTAAACAATAAAAACCAAATTGAACTCCACTTAACTTGCAGTAATTGTAAAATTTGTGCCTGCATTTGTACGTTTCAATGATGGCTTTGTCTTTGAGATTGATTGCTCGTTAATCTTGGTGAGAGTTTTCTCACGATCATCGGAAGAAAGCCTGCAATTTACAAATTAAACTCCTTCCTAAATATCAATACATTGATCGCAGTGTACACTCTTTCACAAAATGCTCACATTTCCCGAGAAAAGAAATCATTAAAATACACAAGTTGTAGAAATTTGATTTAAATAGGGTGAAAACGAATTCGCCTTCGCCTCGGGTTATTTATAAATATACTCCAGTTGAGATTGAACATTATCATTTATAGGAGACTTAGTTTGTGTCCCACTGCATGTTTTTAAAATTTTAATTCTGTACCGTGTTTTCATCCAGTGACATGTTTTTATTCTTCGTTGATAAAAAACTTTTGAAGAGAACAGAACGTTTTATTGTCTTCTAGAACTGACAAACACTCGGACAAACAGATAAACTTCAAATAATTAAAATTATATTAAACAATTGACCTTTTTTGTTCATTCAATAAATTCTATATTGACTATACAAGAGTGTTAAGATATTGTTTCACTAACAAAACATGACTCTCTACTAATACTCCTTTAATACTACATATACATGATCATGGCTTAGTTCAAGTATGAGCTAGTTAAGATTCGTTAATAAAGTTTCGTTGAACTAAATATATTGTTGACTTGTTTTTCTCTTTCTAACAAAGCCGGCATATTTGGCTTTCTCCACCCACATTTTAGCAAACTTTGATATCCGGTTTATCAGGGAGGTGTTCAATCACACCCTCAAATCAAGCGGAACTTCTACCGCAAATATGCGAGTGAGCTGAAGCACGATAAAATACATGAAGCTCGCTCGGTGCCTTCTTGACGATGAGGCTGTTGTCCCTTGTTCAACACTGAGTTCTCGCGTGTCCGGAGTATAACGAGGAAAGGTGTTTAGCTTTTTAAGCTAGCTAAGTTTGTTGTAGCAGTGACTATTGAAGTTTAATGTTCTTGAAAACAATAACAAAAAGGACGAGGCAAAATCACCACCAGCTACTGCCTACTTTTTCGAACTGGTTTCTTTTCTAGTGTCATGTGATATGACAGAAAGACCGCGAGATTAGCATAATACTTTTTTGTTTCGCTGTTTCCATGTTTGATACGCTTGAATTGTGCCGACCAAAGACTATTTATGATAACTTGATGATATAGCGCTAAATAAGCGGCTTGTTCGTGTCGTCAACTTGCCCTCTAATAATCACGATATCGCGCACTTTGCCGCAAAGTAACGCACGTCCGAGCGCAAATTCAACGCCAGAAATCTTCGTCATCACAATGAAAAATCATTGTGAAAATGGACATGAAATGAAAACATTGACACAAAAACAATATACCTCGGTATTTTATGTTTGACGAACCAACAAATCTCAAAATTTGAAGTCTCTAGTACGTGAGTTTTGTCGGTTTAGCAAAAGTTTGACCGCAACTAAATGAGGCCATTATAAACTTGATATGTGAGGAAGTATCTTTTTAGTTCGTATAGCGAGGTCTAGAGTTCGCGGTTCACTCCGCACGAAACCTGACAAGACAATGCACTTGACACAATTATACGTCAGTATCCGGAGTCGTTGATTGGCTCAGCATTAATGATTATTAGTGGAATTGTTGTTACGTTATGAGTAAAGTGTAAACACTCCGCAATGTGCGAGGTACGTGGGCCCAAACGTAACACACTCAGTCGTCATTGTTGACAAACCATGGTAAAGCACACTACTGAATCTTGCGATCCAGCAACTTTGGCTCAAAATATCAAACTTTACTCTTCTTCTCTTCTCCTACAGGATGAACTTCAGCTATTTATCGAGGCTTTGCTTCCACACGTTAAATCTTTCGCATACACCTGGTTTAACCTGCAGGCGCGGAAACGCAAGTACTACAAGCGCCATGAACTTCGAATGACCAAAGAAGAAGAAAGAAAGTGTAAAGAAGAACTTGAAGCCGAGTCAAGTGAAGTCAAAGAAAAATGGGCTTCACGTTTACTCGCTAAACTGCGTAAAGATATTCGACCAGAGTGTAGAGAAGATTTTGTTTACGCAGTCACAGGACGAGATTGCTCACGTTGCGTCATTTCAAATCCTGATCAGAAAGGAAAGATGAGGCGGATAGACTGTTTACGACAGGCTGATAAAGTCTGGCGGCTTGATTTAGTCATGATTATATTATTTCGTGGCATACCATTAGAAAGCACGGACGGAGAAAGACTTGGTAAAACAAAAACTTGTCAAAATCGTGCACTTTGTGTCGTACCAAATCATATCTCTGTTACGATAAGGGAATTAGATTTATTTCTCGCCAATTTTATATATCTTCAAGGTAAGATAGTATTTATAACTTTAATAGTGATAAGCGTTTCAGTATATACTGAGAAGAAACACGCATATTATGAGCATGCTGAATCAAAAACTTTCAACAATTTATGTAAACTGCCGTGTCATGTTAAAACTTTATAAAGTATTAATTTACATACCAAGGGTCATAATAACATTACATTAATAATTTAATTAATACTTATTTCTTGTTAAAAAAACTCTTTACATTTTAGAAAATAAGAAAGATTCATGTGATAGTCCGGCAAGAACCTGTCTCAGTGACCAAGTAGAATTTTCAAGTAAGTTTGTTTGTTGTTTGTATATATATGGTTCACGCGCGTGATGCATTAGCGCGCGATACGAGCGCGTATTTCATAAATATAAACGTAGCGCCGAGAATAAAAACTTCTCTGGGCACATGCACGTGTTTCTATATGTATCATGTCGCTCTATCGTTTCATCTTGTGCTCACGAAATGACAGCTTTAATAAGTTTTCGTGCTTGTCATGTTCCACATGGCCTTGCTATATTGATTGAATACCTGTACCGAGTCGTCTTTAATGCGTGTTCTTTGTGATAAAAATAATCATTTTCTCCTGCTGTTTGTTATGGAATCATAACCTCCCTTCCTTTCCATGCAAACTTGATTGTTTCACAGGAAACGCCAAGACAAAACGCAGCAAACTACACACACCTTACAACCACAGACCTAATCCTTTAACACCACAAACATAATCATATTGTTTGAACTTCAAAATTTCATTATGAAAAGCAACTTTGATGTACTTTGCAGACTTTTAAGTCCTGAAATGCAATCACTATGTATTATATTCAACATCCTGTTGTTGAAATGTCGTTTGACTTGGCTACCGTGAACCCAAGTAAATCATGATAATTCATACAAAATGTAAAGTTATTAAAGTATCCAGTATTGTTATAATTTCTTCATTGTGTTTAAACTGGCAAAAACGAATTGCAAACCTGATAAAGTGATACGCAAAGTTGCGGCCACACTTGTTTTATTATCACAGTTTGATATCGTTTCACGCGTGTAAGACACTTCGCAGAGCACAAGGAATGAGCGTAAAATTTCTTTCACCAAACAAATAAAGTTTTATGCAAAATTTAGTATTATTTTCGAGTGCCATTAAGCTGTGTCGCAACGATTATCATAGCTCATTAGCATTGCGTGAGGAAGAATAATTTACTGTGACAAACATCAACAATGAGTTAATAGAACAAAGCAGAAAAACATGTCACTCGATGCACGCGAACATTCAAATCAATAGAACGTGAAAAAGATTTTAAGACATTAGCTGAAATTCGTTTTCGGCACTATCCTTTTTGTTACATTGTATATGTTTTCATAACTGAATGACGAGAAAGCAAAACGCGCACGAAAGTAATGATTTAAAGACTTGCATTCTTTACAAAACTTGGTTGTCGTTGGTCGATTAAACAATATTTAACGAAGCCTTCATAATATATACAAGAGTTCTTTCTTTTTCAAGATCATTGCATGTCTTCAAAGCTGTACCGCATTGCCTTTGGCCTTGTTATAGCATCAAGTGAGCGCGATATTACCGCGCAACTGTGATATAACATCTCAACTTTTCAGTCACATTTCTTATCACGTTCAGAAAATACAAACTTCCTTTCATGTTATAATCAACTAGTAGTTCCTGTTTCATTTTCTCCTTTCAAAGACGTTTGTCTCTTTAAGGAGCGTGACTCCGGCTGAAGAACAAACTCGATTGCTTTGTTAAACGTTTTAAAATATTTTGACAAATGAACGATAACAGGAACTGTCAAGTGTCGCATTGCTTAGTGATATTTCATTTTATGATATTATATTTAAACACGCCGTGTTTAAGGCGAGTTGAGATCAGGTGCGTACGAGGAATCGACTTATTTGGTCATTCTCCACTCACGCCCTCGGGTGTGTGTAGCGCGAGTACAATGGACAATAGACATAATTTGTTTCTTTGTCGAACCGGAACTACCTTTCAATTTTTTAAAACCTATCTCTCTTAGTATTGCGAAGAAAACAATGATGAAATATCTTTTTTGAAATTAGTAAAAAGAGCCTGATATTGTTATATTTGATACAACTAACTGTCAGCACTCCGCGCGTTTGACATTTTGATTCAAGGAGAGGTTCCACTCGACAACAGTTAGAGTCATACACAAGATCCGACTTTGTCTATTGTGACGTCACGTGTATTGTTCTCCGAGTACAGAACTTACACAAGAGATTGAAGGTCAGATTATTTCTGTCATGCGTGTTGATAGACTAATGCTCTTTGTCAGCAAACAAGCAGATTTAAAAATACAACTTTTATTCACTTCACATATAGCAGATATTCCATTTAAATCTCACAATTTTACAACTCTCTGATCATTTCATGTGCTTTACTGATATTTGTAGCCTACCTGGTGCCTTTTCATTTCCCATCACAAAGCAATTCTAATCATTTCGTTGATTTTCATACTTTCAGTTCTAATTGCAATTTTTATCTCCACTTACTCAATTAACAGGAGCCGGTTGTATAAAACTTCTAAGTACGTTTTAACTACGATTTTTAGCTAAAAAGTAGTTAAATCTTGAATATGCCATTCTGGTTCGTTGATATTCGTACTTAACTATAGTTAACTTTAACCACGTTTTTATACAACTGGCCTCAGTTCTTCAACTTCGAAATTTTCATTTCATGGTAAAAAGTCAAAGGTTGGAGAAATTGTGGGCACTTGAAGTAATACCACTTTAAACCATCTGGGAAATGAATCATCAATATGCTTTTTGGTAACGTCCGCTTTTAACTTGCGCAGCCTGTTCAACAAAATAGGCCACGCAAGTTTTGCGGGCTGAACAAGTGATTATCAATGAAAGGCGGCTGAACACAATATTTCTTATCAATTACAAGCATTCTTGTAAGAAGAATTAGTCATTTGAACGCAATCTATTTTAGTTTGTTTACTTCACCTATGAACTAATTTTGGAACGTCCGATTTATAAATATCATCTAAAAAATAACTCCAAGTAACAATGTTGTTTTCACATCAATAGCAACGAAAATCATCGGCTAAAAAATCAGTGAATCAAAGCATGACAGTGTCTCCGTCTCTTTCAGCGACATTTTGCGTGAAATTCTAGGCAGATGAGTATTGATTAGTACATCTTGTCGTTTACCACTTCAACAGTAAACGACAAAAGGCCATCTTTCATTGCAGCCTTGCCTGCAACTGTTGCTGTTGATCACATTTCAATCATTGTTACACAACATATTTTACGCTGTTTAGCATGATGATAATTTTCGCTTCCGAATTAAACTAGGAGTTTACAAAACAATTGCAATATTGCTTCTGTGAAATCAGCTTGATGGGGAAATAACTGCCAGTCATTGTGAGGACCACTGGCATTGAAAGTATAAGAAAACATTTTCGAAGATCCTGGTGATAACCGAAGTTGTTTCTAATTGATTGTTGAATAATTATTGTATATAATTAATATTAATTGCTACATACCGTCAACAATATGCACCATCAGTTAAATTGTAACGGTTTTGTTTAAAATTAAATGCGGCGATGACTTTAACGAGGCCAAGGTAAACCAAGTTGGTCTGCTTTTACCTCATGCCGAAAGTTGATTTGTGTCCCGCTGCTGTTATTCCGGGACATTGTAGCATTTCCTGCCGCGACCACAACATCACATCTCTGCATGTGGCTGCCATCTTGAATTCCAGTCTACTCCCCACCGCGCACACAAGCCTACCCACCGCTGGCTTCTATTGGGCACAATTTAATCTTTCCTGAATAAAGAATTCAGGGTAACGAATTGGCAACTAGTATATGATATAATGAAATGGCTGTTTAAAAACACCAGTGACACATGACTTTTCGTGCAATTTTCAAACAGTGAGTTTTAATGGTGATAAGTCTCCGCTAATCACCACGAGTAACTGTTGTACCAGTCACTTTCAGCCTCTCAGAGAGTATGAATTTGGAATGCAATTCTTTTGAAGCTTGCCGTGTTCAACAAGTTTTCTCACAAACTTCAATCAAAGTTACTTTGAAAGAAGTGGAGTTGCGTCAAAGGAAATGAGCTTGATTAACCTCCTGTAGTGATAAGAAAATATCTTCACATAAAACTTGTCAGCTAAGGTCTAACTTTACTAAAGTTACTTTCTAACAAATCTTTACGCAGTCTTAAAGGGATATATTATAATCCGGCTTCTGCACACTTATTAATCATTGTCAAGTAGTAAATAGGCTGCCCATGCAGTAACAACTGTAATCTACAGTTAAAAAACGCCAAACAAGGTGTTGTATCATGGAATTATAGCATATTAGTTTGATAGACGTGTCAGTCACAACAAAACTTATTTATAAGACGATTCTGGTAACAACAAAAACACGAGAATATTCTTTTGAAAAACTCCACGACACTGCTTGATTAGTAAAACTATGTAAGATTTAAAAGTCCATATATGTTCGTGAATATCAAGTATACAATCTCCACAAACTGACATCGGTGTTGTGTAGAGTTTACTCAATTTTTCAGAGATTTCAGAGAAAATCAACTCGCACCAAGATCAGCGTAGCAAGAAAATAAATACCGAAATGTTTTATTGTCTTGAGTAAACAAAATGGTGATAGGAAATGAGGTTTAAAAATGTATTCAATTAAAACGAGAAAACTTTTAGTTTGAACTAAAACAAAAAATAAAGTGGCAAGACTACTGTATTGTGCGACTGTCTATAAACAAAGAATTGAGTCAGATGAATTTGGAGAAAAGCCATGGCGGCAAACTGTGCCTAAAACTGCACGCATCTATCTATTAATCGATCAAATTTTACAAGCTTTCTTCCGTACTTTCGCCAAGTGTATTGTATTCAACAAAAGCTCGACTAAATGATTTTATTTATTAAAAGGCAAAAGTTAAGCTGACCACAATCTTTACCGAAATTGTGATAACCTTCCTAAAATAGTCCGATAAGGAGTAGATATGTCCAAAAATAGACGTACTAAAAATCGGTTATTTTTAGTTCAAAACACAGTTTGAGTCGAAACAGAATGTAGAAAGCGAGTTTTTCTTGATCGTCAGTGAGCAAACTCTAGTTTCCGAAAATTTGCTCGCATACTGATTTAGCTCTAACTGGCCCTGAACAAGAACAGCGCATAGTCCAACCAAGCACAAAGAGGGCGCCTTTAACTCCATCATTATATTAATACATAAAGAGAATGTTCTTGTCAAACAAAATGTATCACTCGTTTACATGAATTGTGCTTCAAAAGAGAAAAATTTCATCTGCTGATAAACTTGTACGCTCTTACTAATGTTCTACTATGAATATTACAATATAAAGAAAAATAATTTCGAATTCGCCTAGCAGTAATGGTAAAACAAAAAGATTTAAATAGAAAATAAAAGACTATAATAATCAGCTTCTAATGGCCACATGAATATTCGACAGTCTCTGCTTCCCGTTTCATGGCATTTCAGCGCGAAAACACTTGAGTTATTACGCAAGATGCATGTCTTGACGTGTATCACAGTTCTTTCTGGACTAAATGCGTAGAAGTTCGCATTAACGTGAAAATTCCGGAATCAATGATCAGCCCAGTAATGATGAGTTTTCGAGACTGACAATGATGACGAATGTTTCTAAGTCTGTTAAAACAATCTACAGTGTTTGAGTACACGAATATATCCAATATTTTCACATTAAATGATACAATTGCACCTGCGTACAACGAAACAAAGAAATAAGAAGCCTTCCTGGATACTTGTGACCTTGAGTCATCTTTCTTTGTTGACGCATTTATCACTGAAATACATTTTACTTTTACGCCATTAAAGGACTATTTATTTCATATTTTTAATTCTGATTTTATTCTTTTTGTGATATCAAACACTTTGCTTTCCTATTAAAGAGACTTTTTGAAATTCTGTAGGAGCGCAGAGGAAGTCAGACTCTGATTCTATAACACCACACCACGTGATATATCAAACACTAGACCAAAAATTGGAAAATGCATTTCTGCTGCTGCAGGAAAACGCAGCAGTACACCGCAAGAGTTGCACTCAGTCTGATTTTAAAATGAGATGCGCATGACGACGTACAATATAATCTAATCTGCTCATACATGGCAAATTTCTATGCAATCAAGATCAAAAATATTTTCGCTACGTGCGCAGTATTAAAGTGCTAATTTCTCTAGTTGTGAACATTCAACTATTTTCTTGAACTAATGACCCTCAATATACAGGATTTGAATTCTTGGCCTAGTCTGAATTTTTTTTCTTATTTAGCTCCCAGTTCACTAGAAGGTAACCTTGCGACATCTGGAGTGTTTTCGGTCGGCGAACTCTACAAATGTTCTCAAAGTAAGTTCCATTACTACAGTGCATTGTCTCATGGTCTTATTAGCCCTTGAGGCTGATCCATATTGCTCTAGATTTGTACGTTCATGGTGGGCCACTGGCGACGAGACAGGGATTTGCCTCAAGTAAACCCTGTCGTTCTGATCTTATCTTCTGGAAAGCGTGTGTTTGCAGACGACACAATGATAGCAAAAAAATGGAGTAAAAGTGCAAATTTTGGATAGCTACGTAATCGTGTTAAATGTGAAAAATATATCCTTGCGAAGCTTGCAAATTTTGTGTATTTTTGTAACCGAAATTGATATCTGTCTTGAGGAAGCGGTATCAATGTTGGCGGCATAATACAAATATATACAAAATTGGCAAACTTTGCAGGGCTATATATATGTTTGACATTTTACAACGTTACGCGACCAAACTTTGCCATTTCACTAATCTTGTGATGCTCTTCCAACTGTAATGGTAAATATATCTTTCGTTTTGCCCAGATCGAAATTCAGTCCATTCAACCCAACAACCTGAAGGCCGTATCCGCGAAGCAGGCTATGCATATAGCCAAATTTCATGTTTGAAAAATTTTTTATAACTTTTTGTACTCACGTATTTCTCAATACTTTCCAGCACCTATCGTATGTGGTCATTCCAGCGCAAAGTACTCAAGAACAGAGCTAGAAGGTATGGGATACTGTTCATCGCGAAACAGCTATGGACCTACAGCTGTTGAAAACTCGCCGTACTTATTTGATCAACTTACGAGGAAACGAAGTCGCACGAACAGCTCATCCATGGATGACGATATGGAAGAAGACGATGAAGGCAATTTCCACGGCAGCAATAACCGTTCGCCTGGAAGTCAAGGTTCAGCTGGATGGGAGGTTGATCAAGGTAGTATGATGTTGATATTTCTTCTACTGCTAGAAGAAAAGCAATCTTACAGATAATGCAAACATAAAGAATATAAACAATATTAACTTGTATGCAGAACAATCCTCACGGGAGAAGTCAGCTTCATTGTTTTAGAGATTTAAGTTTGACTACAAGAGTGACCGTAGAAGTTTTTTCTCCTACAAACTCCTTTATTCCAAAATTCTCAGTTCTCCTCTTTCGTCCAACTGTTCCTCAAGAGATGAAGCATGTGAGAAACACATGAAAACTGGTTTTCGATGGCAAAATCTCGCAGTCAGACTCGTTCTCGTACTCAAATCAAAAGCTTTCAGGTTACATGAAAGAGTATTAAGAGTAAATTTTCATTTCATTTACAGCAAGCCCCTCGCATTATTCCCAAACACCTTTACTGAAACCCAAGACTGAGCCTCCATTTGGCTTGGGGTGTAGTTACGTCACGACAGGTGGGACTGGTGCTCAAAAGATGGACACCGCTGCAATGATCAGAGTTGCGCAGAACGGTCACCCATGGCCTCCTTTATATGGACATCATACCCACAATGCATTAGCCAGATCAGCACCAGCTGTTTTACAGAAAGGAGCAGCATTCTCCCACAACGCAATGCTCGCTGAAATGTCCCATTTACCATTCAGAGTTCCCACAGGTAAACGTGATGTCCTACACGACTCCGTCGATGCTCCTTAAATGCAGGACTAGACCGATGCTCTTGAGCCTGGTTTCCATGCAGCCGCTATTTTTAGCTGTCGCTACGAATGTCTCAAAAAACGGCTAGCGGCCAACAACGACAGCCAGCGACACTCTCGTTGGAATACAATTCATTCTATCTTAACGACAAGAGTCTCGGGTTGTTTTTCGTGACATTCGTAGCAACAGCTAAAGACAACTAGCGTTTGCATAGAAACCAGGTTTTACTCTTCCTATGAATTTGTATATTTCCTCAATTTATTTTCAACATGTTTTCGCAGCACAAGCACTTGGTCGAAGTTGCTCAGTCCCTGACTCGTCAAAGAACGGCGCCCACGGAGCTGCGTTTCTTGAAAAAATAACTGGACTAAAACAAGATTGCTTATCACCTCTCGTAGTTAGCAGATCATCTCCCACAGGTAGTGTCTCTACTGCAGCACATCGTCCTCCCCCCAGTGAGCTACTTTGTAATAATACTGGAAATAACTTCAACGAGAGGACGCAGGTAAAGAAAGATTACTGGTTACAATATCTCATGAATGCTTTCGAAAGCTTCTCCGAGTAATAACCGCACCGTAGCAAGCACTTCAAAAGAAGTCTTAGTTTGGCACATTGATTGCTCAGCCTGTCTTGAATCTCAAAGTAGTAAACGTTAATGATAAATGTTTCAGGAATGTGCAGGGTATGTGACGGCGACAAACAGCATCAATCCAGCGGTAATTGATAACAATGACGTACTTTCATCGCAATGTTCCAGCCAACTAAGGACTGCGCAACTTCAACAACAGTGGTCCCAAGGCATCCATGCTGTTCCTGTGAGTACCATGGCCGCGACGTCAGACACGGGGAATGAGTACCAGTTCTTCGTCAATCAAGCAGGTAGGATATTCTTGCCACGAAAATGGAGTATCGAACACTGTCTGCGTGGCGTTTACAATACGAAAACTAGTGATCACTGTACGCTTTGAATTTTGAATGGTAAGGACTCACAGAAATATTTATTTTCAGAAAGGTTGTTTGGTATAGTTCCGAACGATGTCGTTGATGTTACCACTGACTCAACAAGAACGGCGGCGTGATAAGGATACACCAAGTTCCAATCATATCCTGTCATATCCCATCATTCAGAAATGGGAACCTCAATACTGTACCAACAAAGACTTCAAAAGTGTGTTGAAAAAGTAAAGTTCATAAGATTATATGTACAGTTGTACAATTCTAGTAAAAATTTACAGCCTCGAGTATTCTCGGCTGTGACAGTACAACATCTCTAGAAGTGAAAAATAGCTATTAAAGCGTTTAGGAAAAATCGAAATAATTTAATAGTTTTAACAAAAATAGTAAATAGGTAAAAGATATAAGAGCGATTGAGTACTTCATGTATGCATTGGTTTTGAGACAATGGGGCACACAAGACCAAGTTCTGCTACCAAAACCGAAATCCTTATCGAAACACGAGCGAATGATCACGAATACAACAGAAGTTTTCCCAGAAATGATCACATATGACAAGCATGGTACTGCATGCTGTGAATGTTTATGTGGGGTCACTTTTAAAGCATTAACAGGGACAAAAAGATGTAAAGATTTCAACTATTGGTTGCTTAAGGCTGCAACCCAGAGACGCCTTTTTGACTCGCACGCACACGCGTAGAAGTTCAAGTTGTAAAACCTATCCTATAAACAACTGCAAGACTAGAATTTGGAATTTTAGATAATTAAGTGTTCATTTGTTTATGCATTTTCGAAAGTACGAAATTTTGAAAGATTTAAACTGTTGCGTGCGTGTACGTGGGGCAAGAAAGTGTAACTGGAGAACAGCTTTTATGCCTCATAAGTATCGCATCATTTCTCCTAAAACTTTGCATAATTCTCTATGTGAAACTTCGACTATGATGTCGAAGAGTATGCTGCCGGTGTCACCAGATGGTCACACTTTACCGTGTGTCATTCAAGAAATTTATTCGCGTAAAACATTCGTGCAATTTTCAAACTTGTTAGATAAGCTTGACAAAAATTAACGCCGATAAAAAGCATCAACGTTGTATATACTAACATGAAGTTCACACAGTTGCTCTTGTTCTTTTAGTCATAGTAGAGTATTTAAGTGTAAATTTTTAACGTGCTCAGAGCCAAAGCTAAATATTTAGTATCTACCCTGCCAAGCAGGAAAATGTAGCATAGAAATATGCTGTTCAATACTTCCTAAGTTTGTCGTGTCGCGTGCAGATTTCGCGTGATAAGTTTTGCGTGGCCTAAGACTGCTCACGTTTGATTGGTATAAAACAATCGATATGATCTCCGTTACAGCCATTTATATATGAGAGTCACTGACATATATACATCTGGACTGCTTGCTCCTATGCTTTTTTTTCTCTTGAGGCTAGCGTGGTCAATTGAAAGTCACGAAGGCTGACGAATACGAGAGTATTGTGACATCGCTGACTCTTCAATAAAGTCAGCAATACTGATCAGCAGTCAACTTCATGAGTAAACACTCTCATAATTTCGGCCATCTTGGACTACGCTTTTGACGGCAAGCAAGCAGTCCAGATGTATATATGTCAGTGATGACAGTTCATTTGGGTGCGTGCGCAATGCTGCAATACGCCGTACATAAGCGCATACGAATTTGTTTGCAAAATACGTTAATCCAGTGATATTTGAACCTCAGTGACCATTCAAAAGAATCTGGAAAACCAACTCTCGTAGAACTACAACATCGGACAATTTAGTAACATGCACCCGCAAAATTTCACCATCAAAATGTCTCGTTTGTCTCTAATGAATACTTCATGTTATAAATATATTACAAAATTAATGTAAAGTTATTGTTCGTGTTCTGATTACTTAGTGAAATAAGAATTAATATAATACGTAGTTTTCCTTTTACGCTGACTGATATCTTATGTAAATTCCTAAAACGAAAATAGCACTATTGGCGTAAGCACCAGTATAGGGGTCAGGCGAGCAGCTCACTGGCAAAATGCTGTCGACCGGCATATCTGCGCAGGTAGCACTCGAAAAAAATTTTTCTGTAATTTTCAGCCTCTGCGCCCAGCTCAGTTTGTTCTTAATAAGTGTAATATATAATAAGAAACAGCGAAAATTTGAATATATTGTTTCGTTCCTTCGTTAGTTTCTGATTGGTGATTCGCGTCTGCATTAATTACAGGAGCTGCAATTTTAGTCAGACAATTGTGACTGCACAGTGTGTATATGCTATTTATCGTAGAATCAAAACCGGGCGACTAAGACTGTCACGGTTGCGCCCCATGCAGAGTCTACAAACGAGCAGTCAACTTTTTCGATCCTGATGAGGCTTGTTGGAGAGCTAGCCATGCCAGCTTTTTCTCGTGTTTACCGTCCACACGACGCACGAGGAAATACACTCATCAAGAAACTTCAAACAAGACAGAAAGCTTGTTTGTCGTACACACAAACGGGTGAACTCGTCAGGGAACTTGTCAATTTGTGTACGAAACTATTTTGTCGACAGTCGTACATAAAAGCAAGCGAAATAGATGAACAACAACTTTTCAAAGGAAAAATTTCACGTCTGTCCATTGAACTAATTATACAGCTATACTTAGCTATGCTTTTACTAGCTATGCTTGTATCATATATATCTTAGTCTGTTGAATATTGGAAGTAGCGTCAGACTTGATATAAATGGATTGGACTCACGTATATACATACAATTCAGTGCCGAGTTTGTCTTTTCATTCAAATCAAGTCAGCTAACCTATAACAGAAAATTAAAATTTCAGTCAAATAATATTGAGGAAATATGCATAGAAACGCCAGAAACAACAATATCCAAAGATAAATCGTACAGAACAGCATTAAGCCATGTAAAAACATTTTCTCCGACAAATTTCAGAAGTTTTGCAAATTATTTTTTGACTTTGAAATGTGGTTTTAAAATATTTTTCCGACCCTTGGAACCAAATTTCTAAAATTGATTAATCTACGCATACGGAATGCGCATCTGCACCGCTACAATTACATGTGACCCACTACATAACGTACATATACGTAGGAAGTTACATGGCGGGACGCCCTCCACCAAGGACAGTGTTCATTGTGCTTAAAACATGACATACAATGATCCAGCAGTTCCACCTGGGGGTTGATCTGTAAGTACTACCGGATGCATTGACTGAGGTGGGTTTTTGTTCTTTTTTCTTGAAAAACACTTGAATATACTGCGGTTGCCTCTTACCTAGTCTTCAGTCTCAGCTCAACACTTCATGTAAGCCAACTATAAAGCACCATAGCTACAAAAGTGCCAGGCAGGTCAGGGCAAGAGACAAGTGCTTCTCCAGTCTTTATCACCTCCCAGAATTACTTCTATGCGCATTACCACTACCTCATCGAGCTTTCCTTGGACTGTTCAATACTTCATGTGAGCCTACAATATAGGACTATTAACAAAACTATTTCTCTAGTCCCTCACCATTATCGAGCATCCCGCTAACTTCCCCACACCTCATTTAAGCACATCATAAGGCAACATAGTTTCACCACTGCCTGGATATGAGAAAAGTGCTGGTCTACTCTTTACTGCATTCTAAAGCCATTTCTTCTGTCCTTCACTCTTTTTGGGCTTTCCACCAACTAATCATAACTTCATGTGGCCCCTCTACAAACCACTATATCCAGATCTTCCAACCCTCACGCATTTTGCGTGAGACACACGCCTTTCAAATAATCTCACACTCGCACGCATAGACAATAGGAAGACATTTAACTTTTTGTTTTCCCGCTTCTCTTAGTTTTGTTTTAAAGCTTAACTACAGTTCACTGGGGGAAACAAATTTCAAGCAAAAACACAAATTAGTGTGACACCAACATATTCACCAACATCTTCATATTTTGGCATACTGCCATACTTCATTTTATATCATGCATAAAATCAATACTTCATTTTACACCAAACATAACTTAGGCTTTGGAAAAGGAGTTCCCTGGTTCCATTCTGATGAACGACACTTCCACTCTCCACTAGATTTAGATTCTCCACTAGATTCTCCACAGACATATTCCAAAACTTTGCAAAAGACATACTTTAAACTCCTCACCTAATGGTCCATTTCTAGTCTGTCCTTGAGTTATGAAAACTAGCCTTGAGCACTCCAGCTTATTGACATTTCACTGAAATTTTTCATAATTTAATGGATTCACAGTGGTTTAACATCTTTTATTTTCCACCGTATTGTCCAGTGGGTTTCTCTTTTGTATTATTGTCTAGCGCTTCTTAGAAAGAAACGAAAACATTTCAAGTTTTATTACTTTTTACAAAAGGGAATTTTGAAGACCACAGACCAGAACAAAATGAACTGAAGAAGACAATTGTTAAACCCCTCGTTGTGGAGGAGGTTAATCCGGAAGTCAATGAATTGACTCGTCACATTAAAACGACATGCATTATTGATCGTTATTCGTTTTCGCGGAAGTCAATAAATGAGTGACTCGTCACATTAAAACGACATGCATTATTGATCTTTATTCGTTTTCGCGTATATTCGTTCTTGTAATTATACACTGCTTGGAATCATGCATCAAGACGTCAACTCTAATTCGAGAGGATCTTTATTGAAGGAAATGGAAATTGATTCAGATTCTGATGTCCCTGAATACTCTTTACCTCCAAAAAGTATCGTAAAAAGACCGAAGAAATCGACTCGAAAAAGGCATGTTTATATTTTAGTATTCACAGCTCAGTGACAGCTGTATAAAGCAAATACTTATGTACTAGGCTTGTCTTGTTTAGTACTTCACCATTTAAAACAAAAGGAGAATTATAGGTGTATATTTATGTTTTCAGAACGCGATCAAGTTGGAGAAAGGCTTGTCGAAATTGTTGTCGATATTGTAGCGGGGTTGTAATTATCCTTGTTTTGTGTGCTTGCGTATTGAGTATTGCACTCTTGTTCTGGTTCTCACTCAGATTATACAGAGATGTCGAAAACCTAACTCGACGTCTTACTATTGAAATAAATCGTGGTAGGTGTTCTACATTCATGACTGAGTCCACAGTCTCCATGGTACTGTGTGGTACATGGTTAAATACAGGAAGAATTTGTATTTGAATCATTACCACTCCTACTTTATACTCAAACTTGAAAGGCATATTATATACTATACATGTACACGGTTTTTGTGGATATATCCATTGGTTTTCGCACTGAATTTATCAGGGGCATTTTTCCCCATGAAAATTTAATCAGTGGTCAGTTTTCTCCACTTCACTTGCCAAGTATATTTTAAAATTAGAAGATGAAAACATATCCTCTAGACCTCCCCCCCCAGCCTTTTAGTGGAGTGATTACTGCTCAAAAAAATCAGCGACGACCCATACATTCTTGGGACTGTAGTATATATTTTATGCTTCAACTGATGGCATTCAGCTGTCATGGTTGATCAATAATGCATGGAATGAAAGAGATCACCCAGGCTTCATACTTAGCATAATTCAAGGTTGTATAAAATCCTGTACGTTTACCTCCAATAGTTGGTTAGCAATATACAAGTCCCAATATCCCTCAGTATCTCATCCTCATGAGTAAATCATTTGGTATAATTTGCACTGCTAACAGTTGCTAAATTCAATTGAATAATTATGATTCAATAGATGAAGAAAATCTGGAGCTTGATTATTTACTGCTGTGTGTTTGTGTGCTAATGTGTTCTGATGCTTTTAAGTTCAAACAGAACAAGTTACGAATGTTGAGAAATGCACGTCATTAAAGCTGAAAATGAATGAAAACATGGAAGTGTTGAAAAATGGGCAGAAAGATGTTGAAAATTTTAAGAGACAATTACATTTGTCACATGTTAAGGTAGGTATGTCATAATTGTATCAGTGTACACTGGAGGTTTACTACTAAGTAGCAAGAGTCTATCCTTGAAAAGTAAAATCATTTTGCATCAGACAGAGTAAAGTAGAGTATATATGAGGCTTATGAGCAGTACTTAAAACCTTCCCATAGTCCAGCATTTAACCAATGTGTTCAAGAAGTTGGACTTGTGATATATGTTTTTCTAGATTGCTGAACTGAATGGCACATTACTAAAGTTATCTAAGATGTTCCATAGTCCCAGTAGCAAGACATCATTGCACAACACTGTAAATGCATTGCAGAAAGGAATGGCAGATACTGGAGCAGAAATGACAAAAATAAGCGATGAAATTAAACAGATAAAACAACAGTCTTCTTTACAATCAAGGGCTATCAGGAATATTGTATTTGACTTGTTTAATATTTCAGTAAGTACACAAAACGCATCAGACACTTTTTTTACCCTCAATTCAATGCTCCAACTTCATATATTAATACTGCTCATGTCTCTAACCATGATTATTTCTGTCAGTCTGAGCTAGCAAATATTACAGGAAAGTCATCAAGAGTAGTTCATAATGGTGCTGATTACCTTGAGCAGAAACTTCATGATGAAAATGAATCAAAAAAGGAGAACTCTAATGGTTCCTTATCGGTGAGAATGGTATTAATGCACAATAAAATGGGTAAACTCTTATTCCCTCAGCTATGGTGTCTATGTATGTCTTCATTATTTTAGGAAGAGCTGCATGTTTATGACGTCATTCATGGTGTTAACAATTCATTATCTGCGCAAATGAAACATCTTCGCTTGGAAACAGAAGCCTTGAAGGTGTGCCACCGAACAATTATGCAATATTTTCTTGAAAATACCTTATGTAGTTGTGTACATGAACGAAGTATTATTCTGTTTTACACGTTTTGAAATCTTTAGTCAAAATATTTTGTCGTTTGTGCGTTGTAGATGAAATCGAGTTTGTCCACTTATGATCAAAACAGCGTGAATATTTCTCATGAAATTATTCGAGTTCAAAGAGATATATCAGCGATTCAAGAATTAATTATAAAACTAGTATGTAAAGTTCATTCTTCATTATATTGCTTCTTCATTGAAGCTACTATCTTCGCCTTTCATCTCTACTTGTTCGTTTGTCTATCAGAAAAAGATCTCACGAAAGAATGATTTTTGGGAGTGTGTCCCACTGGTCCTCACACGTATCTAGTGAATACTACATTTTTCTTTCAGAACGCACAGGTTGGTAACCTCACACAATCTAACATGAATTCTAACCATATTTATGAGAACAGCATTCAGATACGACTGCTTTGGCAAGAACTGGAGTTACAAAATCAAACCATTGTTGAAATTCAAAAAATTGTTGATGGAGACATGGCTTATAAGCCAGGTATGTTCGAAACAAACCGTATAGACATACAAGCTTTAATCATATAATTTTTAACCTGTTGTTAGACAAGGCTCTAGCATTGATTTCTTTTCTTGTTTCCTAGAAATGGGACCGCGACGTCGTGTGAACACAGATTCATCGAAAAATGATAATTTTGAAGTGTTTTCCGAAACCTCTGCTCCGGTCTCCACAGCCAGTGAGCAAAAAAGAGATGTTTTAAAAACGCAACGCAAATCATATACTAAATATTCTGACAGCTTTGATGCATTGCTTGAGGATAGTATAACTTGAGAGGAATAATTGACTAATTGTTATATTAAATAACATACATAAATTGCATTAAATTTAATATATCGGTGCCGGTTGTCCAAAGGCTGCTTAGTCCAGGAATGGACGTACCGAAAATACAAAAACCAAACAGCTGGTTGAATTTTAACCCTTGCTTAACACTAATCCAATTTTGAACAACTGGCTTCTGATTTTAAATATATCAGCCATTTTGTAACACTCTTTTTGACCCTTTAGCTTCGTTTTTCAGAACCGTTTAGGAGCTAAATATCTTGTAGATAGGTGGAGATTTCATGTACCAAAACTTTTTTACGACGTTCAGTAAGATTTTATAGTATTTTTTGACTGCTAAAAATGAAAAACAGTTACGGCGAAAACTTGAGACAAAATGTCTTTTTTATACAACTCATACCCTTGCAGTTTTTGTTGGCGGCTGATGTAGAACACTTTGAACTACTATCCAGAAAGCCAAGTTCGAGTTTCTCAAATTGAATCTTTCGCTTAAAAAACTGCTTTCCATTACTTTGCCATGCTTTGGACTGCTTTGACAATGCTTTAAAATGTTTTATTCTGTTTTGGACTGCTTTACATTGCTTTACATCGCTTTAGATTGCCTTCGACTGCTTTACCTTTCTTTGGATTGGTTTACCATGCTTCAGGCTACTTTACAACGCTTTAGACTGCTTTACATCGCTTTGAATTGCTTGGGATTGCTTTACCACGCTTTGGACTATTTTAGATTGCTTTAGACTGCTTACATTGCTTTGGATTGCATTGTACTGCTTTACAATGCTTTACAACGCTTTAGACTGCTTTAGATTGCCTTACATCGCTTTATCATGCTTTACATTGCTCTATCATGCTTCAAACTGCTTTAGATTGCTTTACCATGCTTTACCATGCCTTAGATTGCTTTACCATCCTTTGGGCTATTTTAGCTTGCTTTAAATTGCTTTTTGCTTAAGATTGTTTTAGACTGTTCTACATTGCTTTGGATTGCTTCAGATTGCTTTACAATGCTTTCGAATGTTTTATTTTATTTTAGACTGCTTTACAATGCTTTAGATTGCGTTAGACTGCTGTAAAGGACCACTCTGTAATAAACGTCCCATGCAGTTTGTAATACCTGTCCCACTTTGTAATAAAAAAATTCAATTTTTGTGGTGAGAATACAAAAATATATACAAAAACAAAGGGGGAGCTGAACTGTGTAAAAAACTTGTGATCACGGTGGGTTAGTGGTGATTACCAAATGGCGTCAGCAAATGAAAAAATCCGCCATGTTTTTGGCCCCGCTTTTCGCCAGAGCAATGCTTCCAGTTAAATAGTATAACTCAGTGCCAGTGAACTGTAATATCATCTGGAACGATAACTCAGGGGGGGAAATTGAAGCCAGGATTTGGCAGCTATGCAGGTCGCTCCAGTCCTTTTTTGTTCAAAAATGGCAACCGAAGTATCAAACAAAAACATAAAAATTTGCTATTT
>JAOBYK010493010.1:0-13320 GCA_025434845.1 Phenganax subtilis | reverse complement strand
GCCGAGGGCTTGGCCAAAGAACTCTTTTAATCAGCACGAGCCGCATTCCAGGCCACGAGTGGCACTCCCAAGGGAGCACCAATTCCTGAGTGATGCCTGCAAGTTTGACAAAAGCCCTGCCAACAGATGCCCCATCCATCCCCATCCCACTGCACCTACCACACAGCCCAGGCAGAGATAGAGAAAGAGTGCTTTTGATATTTACTGTCCAATTCTTTCACATGTGCTCTTTCTCATTGATCTTGAAATGCCAGGCCAAATGCTGCTGGGAGCACACAACGTTTGGCGGTTCTCTTGCAGGAGAAAGCAGAAGCGAAACCAGAAGCAGTTCCTTCTGGTGGAGTAAAACCGTTTGGGCGGGAGTACCTCCCAACATGCTATGCTGATTTTGCTCTGTCGTACAATTTTGTTGTAATATTCTGCCTAATGGAACGATGATTTCTGTTTGAATGTTCCTGTGAAGTAAAGAGGGGCTGCAGTCTTTTTCGAAGCAGGATGGATAGTCGCGCAGCTGAATTGTGTTGTGGCCACTTCTCTCAAGGGCTTCATACCTGCACTTGCATGATCTCTGGCAGGGCGGGTGCTGGGTTCTCCTTAGTCAGCTTTTCCATGGAGTTTTCGGTTTCCGCCAATGGAATAGCTGCACGTTCTCCAGCTGCTCTTTTCACAGTCCGGCCGCCGCCTGGTTTGTTGGTCAAACGATCTTCTCCGTCTAAGCGCAGGCGTGACCATGCTCGGGCAAGTGCTCATTTGCGTTGGACGAAGGGGAAGCAGGATGATGACAAGCCACCAGGCCCCTCTAGTGCTTTCCAGGACGAAGCAGGCCCGATGGCGAAAGTCGAGCGAGCTGTTGAACACATTTTGCACAGCAGGCAAAGCCACTTCGGTGTCTATTTTCAGCACTGGTCGCAAGTGACCGCCCGTGAGGCACCCGATGGAAGGCAGCGAGACATTTTTCCAATCGGCCTAGTGCATGCGTGGAGTTTCGACTTGAAAACCATGGGGGCACCCACGGGTCTACATCTTTTGTTGCTCAATGCGTGCATTGCCTCCCTCAATTTTTTGGCTTTCGATTTTAAACACCGACGGCTTTTTGGAACAAGGGGTTGCAAGCATACCAAACAACAGATGGAAGTCATACGGCATGTTGCCGACCGAGTCGCGATGTTTTTGTGGAAATTAGATGTTTTTCTACAAAGCGATGGCAGTGCTGCCTTAGATGCTTTTCGCAACTTTGAAGTTTCGCCAGGTAGTCAGTACCCCCAGCTCAACGCAGATGCGGTTGATTCCCTTCCTCAGCAGGCACCTGCAATCCCAACCTTCTCATTCCGGAAGGCCTTGCGACGGCCACATCCTCTCCTGAGTTCCTTTTTCATCATGAGGGCGGCGCTGAGACGGTTGAAAGTTTCCGTCCTGCCGGGAAGGAAAGACTGGAATACGTAAAGTTGGTTTGGCGACTGTTGCAGTGCGGCAAAACAATGCTCTGCCGTGTGGTGCATGCCGTGGGGGAAGTTTTTGCAGTAGCCAAGAGCCATGGGCGCCAACGAGAAATCTGGAACGGTTCCTTGGTTTCCAGCATGGCGGAACGCCCTCCAGCACCACAATACCTTGCAAATCCTGCTTGCTTTGTCGATCTGTTTTTTTGAACAGGGCAAAGAAGTTTTTATGCCAAAGCGCGATGTCCACACTTGCTTTGACGTGCTAGAGGCGCCGCCTGCTTTGCAACCTTGGTTTGGACGTCCCCCAGTGACACTGCACGAGGTGTCTCAAGTGGCAGGCATCCCAACAACAGAACTGCTCCTTTATGTTGCAGATTGCAGCAGTGAGAGAGTATGTAAGCATGATTTGCTGTATCCGGCTAGTACGGTGTGGCCAATGGGGTTCAGTTGGTCTTCCTGCGTGGCACAGGCAGCCACAGTGGCTTGCTGCCTGCAGGCAGGGGTTGAGAAAGACGCTTTCATGACTATGGATCTGCCGCCCCCTAATGGGCCGGAAGCTTGCGGAGTGGCCACAGATGATACTTTCTTTATTCATTTTGACCGTGAGATGGGCCAGCGACGGCTTGACATGCTTGACACCGTCATGGCCCAGCATGGCATGCCAAAGAATGAAGCGAAGGATGTGTCCCTACAGGCGTCCATGACAGCTTTGGGGTGCGTGATCGACAGCAAGTCAGGCACTGTGGAACCTGCGCCTGGCAAACTATGTAGCCTTTTCTTAGCTTGGATTGATGTATTGACTAAGGGTTGCGCCACCCCAGTTGGAATCAATCGAGCCTTAGGCCTGCATCAATGGTTTTGTCTCCTGCAGCGCCCGCTTTTCAGTGTGTTTGATTCAGTCTACAGTTTTGCGCGTCAGCCGCCTGATAATATCCAAGTTGAGCTGCCGGTTGATGTGCGCACAGAAGTTGCAGTTGCCACTTTCTTAGTTCCCCTGCTTGGCGCTGACCTGCGCCGCCGCTTTCTCCCACAGCTTACGGCCTGCGATGCAGCCCCAGATTTTGGTTTCGGTGTTGCTTACATGAGGTGCTCGGAAACTGTTGCTGCTGAAGTCGGCAGTCTGGCCGAGCGGCGAGGTGACTTTGTCAAGTTCTATCCTGAACCAGGGGAAACGTACAAAGACCGCTTGGGTACGCCGCATGAGCTGCCTTTTTCAAAGCGGCAATTCAAAACGACGATTTCAACCAAGGCAATATTCAAAGCACATTCAGGCGCTTTGGAGGCACACGGGCTGCTTCTCACGCTAAAGTGGTTGCTGCGGTCCACCGCGCGGTTCAACCACCGGTTGGTCATACTGGTGGATGCGAAAGCGGTTCTTGGTGCGGCTACAGTGATGGGCCCCTCAACTTAAAGAAGTTATAACTATGTTACCAGAGTTATAAATGAGTTATAAGCAAGTTATTGGACTTAGGTATTAGGAAGTTATAACTAAGTTGTAAGTAAGTTATAACTTCTGTAACTTGTTAGTTGCTACGCAAAAATGGTTTTCAATTGTTTTCAAAACACCTGTAATTGTTGGCTCCAGAACTGGTATTTGTAGTTTTTTGGCTATGGAAGAACACATTTCCAGGCCCCACAGCCCACATAGACGCGCGCAATTTTCTAGCATGGGTTACAATAGATTTGGTTTGTTGTTCTTTTTCTTCGAGGTGGTCCTCGGTCTTTTTTTTTAGCGAGGTTGTCCTCGCCATTTGTTCTAGTCGATGCGCGCGATATCAATGTTGATTGTGACCACATGTTTAAGACGCACACTCGCATGAATATATGTGAAACTTTGGGCGGGCGACCGCCAACATGGTTGTGACAAATGTCTATACCGATGATCATGTGTTTCAAAGTGTGACAAGAACGGAAGACTGTTTCGTTTTGTTTTTATGAAAGTCTACGTTCATGTGTGACAATCCAGCGGGCTACCGCTGCATAAAGAGCACGCGCTTTGTCACACCAAACACAAAACAGCGAGCGCGTCCACATGCCACCAAACAGGCTGACGGAGCGTCAGCAAATCTTTCATGTTGATAGACTCTCTGCGGTCTGTGCGAACGAAAGACCGAGTGAACACAGTGCTGGATGCAGTTTCTTGCAGTGGTTCCAAGATGCAAAATACAGTGTCCTGTTCCTCAGCAAAGAGATGAACCCAAGCTGCGCGCGCATCAAAGAAAATGATGTCATCCGACTGCAACAACATTTGTTGTAGATGGAAAGCATTGCTGACGCGCACACGTTTCAAACCTGTAGCCTCTTCGACTTTCTGAGGGCTGTGAATGTTTCCTGCAAGTCGGTTGGTCCATGGATGTTCCTGCATATTCCACGCTTGGCGATGGAGCAGCCTCGGTAGAATGTGCTTGCTCGACTTTCCAGAACGAGCTTCAAACAAACCAGCCATATCGTCAGCAAGGCAAGCTTTGTAAGCTTTGTGTCTGGACTCGCAGGGCCAGCAATCAGCGTATCCGAGGCAGGCATATTGCTGTGGGAGGTGAAGCCTAAAGTGATGCTTGGGTCTTTCTTGTCCCTCGTAATGCCTCATGAAAGCACGCTGGTGCTTTCTTTGGGCATGGTCCAGCCGGGCGCAATCCCCACGACCTCGCCGCCACTCCTTCAATTCCAGAACGGCTTCGTACAATGCGTTGAGTGATTCCAGAGCTGGCAGCTCTTCGACATTGGTTAGAAGGTTTGCGTAATGAACCAGGAGAGGCAAAGCAAAGTACGTCTGAGAGGCACTGCCCTTGTATAGGTCTCCTCTCCAATAGGTTGCGTTGAAGAGCCATGAGCGAGAGCTTGGAGACCGGAACGATCTCTCTCTGCAGACCCAAGCCACTTCGCGCACACTCTCTTGTAAAGTGGCCAGACTGAAACCTGTCGCCTTTTGGAATAGCTCTTGGAAAGCTATCATCTCCGAAGAACAAATGCCATTGGCAAAGTATTGGTGCAGGCTGTCATACATGATGTTGCCAACACAGACCATTGCGCTTGCAGTTGGGCATGTCAAAAGTCCAGCATTTTGCAAACTAAAGCCCAAACAGGTTTCAAGTTCCTTGTGTTGGTCTTTGCTGTGAGCAGCTGCTTCTCGTAACGATTGCCGATACATCCCAATGAGCTCGTCTGCCTTTAGTAAGTCGAACTTGCTTGGGTCATCTTCCGAAATAGGAAGAAAGTATTCATCCAGGTTCATGACCTTTGTTCCATGCTGTTTGCTGAGAATATTCTTGCAAAGTGCGCATGGTCTCAGCCCAGCCGCGCCTTTGGCGCTAAGCAGAGCCCTGATTGCTTCGTAGTCGCCTAGAAAGGCTTTGACTTCCAAACGAAGACGGATGTTACAGACCTGAACGCCCATAGACAAGTTCTGGCTTGCTAAATGCCTCAGCACTGCGGCGCCCACTTCACTCGTGGATCCACTGACCAAGCTAACATCGCGGCTTGGGATGCAGGCCAACGGGAACCACGCGTCGGCGCGGCCGACATCACCTAGACTTTGAATTGTGAAGTACCACAAGTGCATCTTCTTGCTGCTTGAGGTGGACAAAACGTTGCCGCCCGTCGCCTCGTCCTCGACAACTACCACTGGATGGATTTTGTCCTCAAGCGCACCTAAACGTTGGAGGTAAAAATCGGCAGATCTAGCAACGTAGTCTAACAGCGGCTCTACATTTGCGCACCAGAATCGTATACTGGGACCTCCGTCGTGGGCTGGTACTTCCAACTCTGAATAGCAGCGCCGAGCTGGCTCAAGGATTTGCTGGCTTTGTCTTTTCCAGGCGCCGCTTTGAGGAACTTGAGGGTCACGATTGTTTAGCACTAGCTTGGCTTTCCAGGCGCTTAGAGAGCTTTGGTGCGCCAAGAGCTGAGAGACTTTTTGTTTCTTTGGCGCGCTCTCCATGTAGTGTCCTGTCCTGTCCTGTCTATGAATTTGTTTTGTTTATGCATTTGTTTTGTCTATGCATTTGTTGGATTTTGTTGGAAAGTGCAACCTAAGAAAACAATCGTGAATTAAATGGGTTCGTTGTTTGCTGGACAGAGCCAACCTGATATAGGTTGCAGCCTTTGAATTCCAAAAAATGGCGGGCTACCGCCTGCTATGTGGGCACTATATGCAAAAGACATGTAGTACGTGAGCACTTATTTATATGTACCTTTACACCTGAACACACCACACAGTTGGTCCATCCTAAGTAGATAATACAACATCACTGATTGGATAGACAAACACGGCGGGCAACCACCTTGTTTTTCACTTAGCGCACCACAGAGTTAATTAATCCTATAAGTGGGCCCTCACCTCAGAGAGTAGTTGTTGAACAGGCCATAGCACATCGAAGAATGCCTTGTTCTCGTGCACCCTGAAGAATTGCTGCACCGTCCCCAAGTAGCCCACGCATTGGCTCACCTCACTTCGCTTCAGGGCAACACAGCGACCATGTGCTTGGGAATATGCTGCAATCTTCTGTTGTATGCTGCGCCCTGGTGGGTCTCCAAATTTCACATAGCCTGAGTAGGCCTCCTCATCCAAGGCCACACCAAATTCGAAATGGCACCGCAAACAGGCTAGACAC
Organism: Phenganax subtilis; assembly: GCA_025434845.1. Classification (NCBI taxonomy): domain Eukaryota; kingdom Metazoa; phylum Cnidaria; class Anthozoa; order Malacalcyonacea; family Clavulariidae; genus Phenganax; species Phenganax subtilis. Next base: position 7,271 of record JAOBYK010493010.1, on the reverse strand, counting down.
AAAATAGCCTTGCTCAGAAGTTCTGCTTTCGACCAACTGTCCGTGTAGAAATCGACAAGCCATACACAGGTTTCCTTCAAGTTCTCGAGCTCAAAGTTGGCCACGTAACCCAGTTGCTCCTTATCATATTGGTACAGTGCCGAAAATCCATTTGCCAGATCCTGCACCACTGAAGTTTCCACTGTAGTGTCATGCATGGAGACGACAGGGAGCATGATACCTAAAAGGACAGAACTGCACGGGCACCTGATGTTTTGAACCAAACCTATAGTATATGAATATATGGAGACCATGAACTATATTCGGCGGGCGACCGCCAAACGTTTGACAAACACAAAACATATAGTATATGAATATATGGAAACCATGAACTATTCGGCGGGCGACCGCCAAACGGTTGACAAATCTGCAAGACTTGAACTTCCATAGAATACAAATGTGACTTGCCACAGTTCAAGAGAGAGAAGGTGGCGCACTAGAATCTACACGCATTTGTATTCCCACTCTTTTACCCCTCCGTTTGAGCACAGGCTTCATTGTAATTAGACACCTTGCGTGATCTGGGACATGCCAGGTCACCGAAGCAAGAACCCCTATCTCAAAGCAATCAGTCATGGTCACCCGTTCTTGGCTGCCCGCTTTGCCAAGTTGATGGACTTGATCACGTTGTTCATGGACTTGATCTCGGCAGCCAATGCCTTGTCCGAAGTGATTTCAATCTCAGACAAGGCAACTGTTTTTCCAGAGCCGACTTTCTTCAGGATGTCTTGGGCCTGTGACACCACAGTCTCAGCCAGGCTCAGCTTCTCCTCCATTTGCTCCAGGGTTGCCGCATCAGCATCGCCCTCCTTCAGACCCTTCTTGGCCTTCTGCATCCGGTCCAACACAGGCTGCAAGCATGTCAGGGCCGTGCTAGCCAAAGTGGTGGCAACCTTGGTGTTTTTTGCTGCCTCTGCACTGGCCTTCTTTGCTGCTTTTGCAGCTTCTCTTTTCTTCAAAGCCGCAAGCTGCTTCTCAGTCAAACCTTTCCCACCAACGACTTCCACCTCGTCTTCGCTCTCCAGATCTACCAGATCCACGAGGTCCTGGTCGACAGGAACCTCTTCGGCTGGCTCCTCTGGCTCATTGCCTTTGTTTCTTTTGTTGGACTTGGCCTTGGCCTTGGGGATCCGCTTGCGCTTGGCAGCCTTGTCAACCAATTGGAGGGCCTCCTCGACCTTCTGAAAGATGGTGTCGGTGGACACGTGAAATATGTCCACACGATATGTGCGGCCTAGCACTGGATGCTCCATGGACTCTGCAAGGGCCTCGATCTTGGTCACGTCGTAGCCACGCTGCTGCCAATAGCCAAGGGGATGGAACTCTCCGTTGAAGCCTCGCTTCGTCTCCTCCATGTGACGGTGAACAAGGCAGGCCTTCATCTCGGCGCGCAAAAGCTGAAAACGCAAAGGACCATCGCCTTTCTTCTCCAACATGGCCTTGTAGAAGTTGACGCTTTCCTCGTGGGAGAGCGTGTCCCATCCGGCTGGCATGCCATCAAATGATCTAGCCATCATTGTTTGCACGGCGTGGCAGCTTTTGCACAGAACCTTGTTCCGTGGGCCTTTTGTCAAGTGCTTCAAGACCATTTGGTCAGCTTCCACTGGTGTGTCACACTTCTGACACCTTGGACCTTCGCTATCCTCCAATGGATCTGGAATTTGTGCCGGAACTGTCTGGAAATCCTCCTCCACTGCCATGGTCTCTGCTACAGCATCTGCCATGGTGCAGAACCAACACAAAGACAGTGACCGGCTAACTTTGACTTTGAGATCTCAAATGATCACTCAATTGGTTCATAGATCGAGGCCACCCCGGATACATGCGGATACCATCCGGATACATGATCGTAGATGTATCCGGATGGTATCCGAATGTATCCCCATGTATCCCCGTGTATCCGGATACATCCGGATACACAGGGATACAAACGGATACCGTCCGGATACATCAAGGATAATGTATCCGGATGGTATCCGGATGTATCCGCATGTGTCACTGCAACCATGGCAAAGCAGTGAATATTTTGTGACAACGTTTCATATCTTCCCACACCATTGACATTGTTTGATGGTGATATGTCTTAATGCATGGAACAGTCACTGTAGCCTAAGTCCAACAGACCGTCAACAAACAAAAACATGACTTGCACGGGCTACCGCGCTCATCACAGAACCCAACATACATGACTGCGACAGGCAACTTCTTTTGAAGACAGTTTCTGGTCCATTGTTGGCGATCACTTCTTTGACGGCTTCTTCTGGGCCGCTTTCTTTACACATGCACGCGGCTTCTTGTCTGCAGCCACCTTGGCACTCGATGGTTTCTTTCTCGGTGTCGATGCCGCACTTGGCAACTTCTTCATCACAGCCACCTGGCATTGCCTGCTCCCTTTATTTTCCAACTCCTGGGCCTGGACCAACTTCTCTTGCTCATCAAGTCTTTTCTCTTGCTCTTTGAGGCTTTTGCTGCGCTCCTTCTGTGTGGCCAACATGTCATTGACCCTGGTAAGCTCCTGGGGTTGATTGAAGAAGGAATCCGAACGGGTGCGCCATGAGTTGCACCCAACAAATGTCTCACCGACACAGAAACGTAAGAGTCTCTGATCATGTTGAGGACACGTCAAATCATGTAATCTAGTGGCTGATGTAATTGCGTCCATCATTGAGCTGGAGAAATCGAAGGCGCAGCGCCCGAGCACTTCCCCAGTCATAGTGTCAACCTCGAGCTCATTCTCGACTTTCCTCAGGATCAGAACCCTCTGAATCACCTGATCGTGAAAACCATAGTTCTCAGGTGGCAGTGAGACAAGGATAGTAGCGCCACCCTTGGTCACAAAGACCCGGTGCTTCTGGTAGTGGTTCACCACCAGGTGTGCTGGAGAAGAAGATCCACCAAGAGACTGCAAGTTCAAATGGATCCTTGGATTAAAATCGACCATTTCAGAAGGTGGCCTGGGAAGCCCGCTGTTGTACCAACAAACAGCCTCTCAGGCCACCTTGGAAACAATGGACACTTGCATGTATACACTATTAGGGATGATGACAACAAAAGCATTGCAGGTGACCCTGGTGCAATGACAAAACGTATACTTGGCTCCAGCCTACAACAGCCCACACCAACCAAAGCAAAACACACAAGCACATGTCCAAGCATCGTTTTTGCCCCGAATCGAAGGCGGAGCACCTGACCTTTGGGTAAGGGGCCAATCCAATCACACATATTTCCGTCCTCGAAGGTGGCTTCTGGGAAATTTTGCCAATCTTGCGGCGCCACACGGCCATAGCGGTACATGGCGCCAGCAAAACGGCGACGCCGTGGGGCCTCAACAAACTGTCAGCGGTTTGCCCTGGAGCGAGCACAGCACAGACGAAGTGACCAAAACATACAACCAGCTGAAACTATTTGCAGAAGATAAAAAGGAGTTACCATCTTGATGACAAAGCTGAAAAACCCAGCATTGAAGCTAACAGAGTTACACTCTTGATGACAAACAGAGATGCGTCTCTGAAAGAATCTTAATTAATTACTAGAATGGACTCTGTGTTGGAGGGCTTTATATATGAACCTCTATTATGGAGTATCTTAAACTGAAACAGCTCTGCGGGCTACCGCAGCAAGTGCAATGACTGGCTACACGCTTTTTCTCAGTCACACTGTTGCCATGGTCGGGAATTCTTGCCGCGTTTGCGTTTCTCCATTCCGCAGAACTGCTCTAGAGCCCTCCTAGACCAGCCGAGCTCTTCGGCCAGCTGCTTCATGTCCTCTCGAAAGTTGGCCAGCTGATCATCATGGACGATTTGCTCCTTTGGCCTTGCCATGCTTTTAGCATGCAACCCTGTGTGGCCATCCACATCCATCTTTGCAGGTCTTGACGGCTTTGCCATCCGCTTTGGCCACAAGCCTAGGAGAGCAGCGCCGGCAGGGACACGTTGCTCCTCCACTTCCTGCTTCGGCTCAGGCGCCTGCTCCTCAGCTGGTTCCTCAACTTCCTTGGTGAAGGGCGCCTGCTCCTCAGCTGGCTCATCCTGCTCTCTAGCCCTTTTGGCGCGCCGTCTCGCTTGGCCCCATGGCGGCACTTCGCAAACATCAGCTTGAGAGGGCACTTCGCTTGTCATTGACCTCCATGGTGGCGTTACCTTGCTTTGGGCGTTCTGATCAACAACCTGCTCATTGCTTTGAGCCTTCAGCTCAGCATCGTTCTCCTTGCTTTGGGCCTTCAGCTCAACATCCTTCTGGCTTTGGGCCTTCAGCTCAAGGTCCTTCTGAATTCGCCCATGCCAATCGTCTCCCAGCATAGCCTCCAAAGGGTTCACTTCTGAAAGGGATGCTGGCGACATTGCGTCCTCTTCATCGGAGAGCGCTACTGACGTGGGAGCATCGTCGTCCATGACAGATTCCTTAATTGATTATGTGATGCACATTATTCCTTTCGGGGGTCACAACAGAGCATACATATAAAGGAAGGTGAGCTATACTTCTGAACCGCAAAGACCCATCTCCGCCCATCCAAAAGTGTTTGGAAAGTTTCGATTTCTCACCCAGACACCCTCATCCCAGCATCACGGCACATCAATGTGTATTCGTCGAGGGTCATGTTTGCGCAGGTCTCCATGGCTTGATAGCGCCCAGCTTCCACGAGCGCGCCCAAAAACGTAGGTACAGTGAGCGCAACTTGGGATTCACAAGCGGTGCAAAAAAACTGGATTCAAACAGCTAGCTGTCCACGCCGATTTCCACCCTACTTGGAACCAGCTATATATATGAAATTAAGTGGTCCCACAAAAAAAGGTTTGGGGCGCGGGCGACCGCGTCTATGAACTATATATATATATAAGCTCTTTCAACTTGTGGCAACCTTTGCTAGGTGCGGGCGACCGCATCTATATGGGTTTTACCAGTTCTGTTTATATCTTATGGGGCTTGAACGAACCGATCAAGAGTTGAAATCACGAAACAATGACTCCTCCACAAGCATAGTCGATTCTGTGCCGCGATGACTTTTCTTGGCGACATTCTACGGATGGTTTCACCCGGGATCCATTGCCAGGGCCCAGCTTAGGCAATAAGATCCAAAATCCAAGACTAGATCAGTACCCACGGTACTGCCAACAAGACAAAGTGCATAGTTTGCGCCAGCGGCACTTTGCACACCCATCCTTGAACTTCTTCCTGGTGGGCACGTCCAGCTTGGCAATGATCTCTTCCCTCAGCCTTTTCCTCTCGTCATTCTTGGCCTTGTGGTTGGAAGCAGCCTTTGCGATGCTCGGTCTCTTCATGACTCCCTGTCCAAAGCCTTGCTTCGGCTTTTTTGGTGGCTGCGTGGCACACTTGGAAGCCAGGCTGCCCAAAGACTTGGACTTGGGGTTGGAAGGTCCTTTGGCTGGCTTCTTCATCACAGGACCATGTGACTGGTTTGAGCCTTCCTTCAACTTCACCCTTGCTTCCTTCATTTTTTCCACGCTCTCAGCAAGAGAGATGCCACGATTGTGTGGAGCCATGTCATTCACCTTCTCGTCCTGCACCTGCGAGGTTGGCAAGCCCTCCGGCGCGCAAGAAGGCTTCGAAGGCAAGGCTTCCAAGGTTGGCACGCTCTCTAAAGGCTGCGAAGACGGTCGGTCACAAAGCGCAGGACAAGGGAGGGGTGGATCTGCTGACGCAGGCGGCTTCTCTGGCAACACGTCCTTGCTTGCTGGCAATGGTGGTGCTGGAAGAGCAAGCTGGGGTTGCTGAGTAGTACCCTTGCCCTCAGCTCTGTCAAGCAAGGCGCCCAAAGCTTTACCTGGTTGCCTAGTCATGGTCAGCCTGCACTCCTCTGAAGGTGGCTTGCCCCACTGCTGCATCATCATCATCATCCACGCAGACTGCATAGATGCCCAGAACGCCTCCGGGGAATGCAGTTGAGGACCCTTGTTATTCACCACCTTGCTGTTGGTCGAGCGTAGAGAGATCTCCCTGGCAACGTTGGCAAGGTCCATGAGAGAGAACGGCGCTGAGTCTGACTCGCTCTCGTAGCCGTCTGGAAAGGCCAGCGAGAGAAGTCCAGCTGGCGCGTCCTTTGGATTTGCAGGTAGTGCAACTAGGTGTCCATGAGGCAACATCTGATCGCCATCCTGTTTCGCTTTGAACATAGATGTATGGACCCGAGCTTTCACGTTCAGGAAGATGGATCTGAGCTTCATCGCATCGGGGATTTGCTTGGAACTGCTTGAGTCATCCCTCAAATCCCGCAGAACACAAAGTGCGGCCAGCATGGCCTGAGTTTGCTCTGATGGACTTCGCAAGCCCAATTGCACAAGGTGGCGAAGCACCACATCTAAGGCAACCAGGGACCCAGGAGCCTCCAAAACTGACGTCCACGTCTTCTTGTTGATGTAAAGCGGGAAGGAGCACCAATCCTGCATTGCCAGGCGCCCACTCTTTGCGGGCTGGTGTGGGGGACCTTTGTTGGCATCAGCAGCGCCCGCCATGTTACTTACTTCGCGGCAAAGTACCGGCGCGAAAATCACACCTATATACATTGAGCATCCACGAAGACCCCGCGAGCGAAAACGAACGGAGCAGGAATATGTGCAGCGGGACCACCGCCACAACTGCGACTGATTCAGGGAACACATCCACAATGCGCAAACAGCAACCGAAAGGAAACATGAAAACTGTTACACGTATAACCAGTATATGATACTGCAAAAGGGCAATGCCATGATGTGTGTAAATAGCAATGCGCAATACAGCGTTTGAACATGTAATACGCACTACCAGCCTGGAGTCGATTAACTAAAATCCAAATGATTTTTGTCTAAAAAACTGATCGAAAACTAAAAAACATTGATTTTTCCAAATGTGTTCAATGGTTTCTTAAAGCCTTTAAAAACAATAACAAATTTTGTAAGTTCTGTAACTTGTTTGTAAGTTCTGGGGCCATACCAGGCTAACTAACTTACAAGTTCCATAAATATTTATATCTTAGTTATAACTCTATAAGGACCTATCAGAAGTTAGCCAAGTTAAGGCATGTTATAACATAGGTTACACTAGCTTATAACATATGTTAGTAAACTTATAACCTATGTTAACTTGAGGGGCCCATCACTGCAGTCTACAATCTGTTTTTCCGATCTACCGAACTTCAAGACGGAAAGACTCCGTATTCAAGACTTCGTGGACGTGAATGGAAAGTAGCAATTCCACCTTTTGGTGAGGCCATCGAATACCTCAAGAGAGGTCACAAG
>JAOBYK010492899.1:0-13320 GCA_025434845.1 Phenganax subtilis | reverse complement strand
CCAGTCATGAGCTTTACCCCGAACTCCATACAGGAATAATTTGCTAAGTAAGACGTCATGGTCAACAGTATCAAACGTCAACAGTATCAATATGGTGCAGTTTTCGCCTTTTCGCAGTGAAGTCGCAATAGTGGAGCGTGACAAGCCTGGGCTTGCGTGTAGGTTAGAACTCCTATTCAGCAATCGGGCCATCGGGACTAATCGGGCCTAAGAATGCCGTTTGGGCCTGAACGGGGCACATATGAGCATATGAGCTTGTGCTCAGAGCAATTATGAGATGATGAGCAATGCTCATTGCAACTATGAGCATATGAGCCTGTGCTCAGACCAATTGTAAGCAGATGAGCTGTGCTCATAGCAGCTATGAGCGTATGAGCCAGCGCTTAGAGCAACTATTAGCATATGAGCCTGCGCTCAAAGCAACCACGGGTAGATTAGCAATTGCTCAAAGGAACTATGAGCGGTAGTGCGCATGCACTTCGAGCTGACGTCCGCAAAAAATACCCTGAGAGAGAGAATATTTAATGTTTTCCCATTTTTATGGGTTATGATACACGCGATTGCATGCCGGCCTGAAAACTTTATTTCCAAACATGCTCCGAAGACGTAAAGACTGTCCTCTGTGTGGAAAGAGAGGTATCCTAAAATTATCTAATCATTTGGCTGGCGGTCATCAACTCTTTGGCGAAGATAGGCAACAATACCTTACTCAAGCAAAGCTAAATGCATTAGAGAATGATCAGCAAAAACAAAGCGATAAAGTCATCTTCAAAATAATTATAGAATGCATGAACGAGAGAGGTCTCTAGTGTGAAAATCGAGTGGTGTTTATCGGACATAAAATAAGGACCTCTGAAACCTTACTCGTCATTTAGAGTTTGTATGGGCTGAAAGAATGAACTGCCAATATTGTGGAAAAACGCTTAGTAAAGGCTATAATCTAAGACGGCCCGAAAGCGATTATTGTTCGTCTAGAGAATACAGCCAATCTGACACTGACGAGCGTGAGATATAATCTGATGAAGAAATGTCAAGTTCATCGTTTGATGAAAAGTGATAATTCGGACGATGATGGCGAAATTCAGGAACAGATTGATCCTTGGGCAACCATGATTGAAAACGCAAAAATGACGGTTGGCCCAGAATATAATGAACCAGTAAGAGCGTTGCAAACGAATGGGAATGAAGAAAGAATAGCTAAACAAAGAGCTTTTGAAAAAATTCCCCCAGATCTTCAGAAGGAATTCCAGGACGTTTATCTGAATATATTACGCTGGATTAAAGCACTTAAAAAGGATACTGTGCACAGAAAGATCATGGAAATGAAGGAGGCATTTGTGAACGAAGACTCGTTTGATCCTGATGAAGCTTTATCTGCAGCAGTTGATAAAAGAAAGTTTCTATTGGCAGGGCTCTTAAGAGATGAAAGACACTTTTCAAATAGTGATGATGATGACCAAAGAATGGATGTAATGCTGATGTGAAATAAAACAAAAGGAAATAAAATAACACTCTCTTGACTCCACGGTTCTGTAGTACACTGACTAAAAGCTCTCCGCACAAACATACGGGATACAATTTTGAGAGCGATTTTGAGAGCGATTTTGAGAGCAATTTTGAGAGTACATGATCATTTGTGCAGCACTAGTCACTCGTTGGCAAAAGCTAATCTGCAGACGCAGGGGATTCTTCGTTTTCTCTCTTACGCTGTGAACTAGTGTATAAAAGCCCTGCATGCGATCTAGGCTGGAGAACACTGTTCAACTTGGAAAATATGTTTAAAGAACTGTTTATTCGTGTAATTCATTGTCATATTTTAACAATATATTGTAACAGACGTTAAACTATGTCTGCGTGTTAAATTATGCTGAGTCACTTCTTACTTGGGTTATATTACCGATAACGTCCCATCGCCTGGTAATGTCACCTAGGACAAGCTTCACGAGCATTGCACGTGCGCGATCACGTCACCTCACCTGGTAACGTTACTTCAGTTGGTATTGTCACCTCATTCTTTCATATCTCTAATCCTTGTTTGAATGATAAAAAGTCATTAACTTATGTGGTTCACTGATCGCATTGTATTCGAGCGACATTGCACAAACTTGTTCAGTTTGCAACATATGGTGTTCGAAGTCAAGATGACAGAACTGTTTATTTGGAGTGAATTGAGGGCTAAAAATATAGATCCCATTAAACTAAGAAACATACTTAAAGAACCTATGTGAAATTTTGCAAAATGGACAAACTACATGTTACTAAGAGCGGGATTTAAACCCACGCCTGCAATCGCACAATGGAACTTAAGTCCAACGCCTTAACCACTCGGCCATCCTGGTGTCACATGGCAATCAAGTTTAAATACTGAATTTAAGGGGAAAGCAAGAAGAGTTGTTTAAAATTGTTGTAAATGTGTTGTCAGTATCGCACGTGCCTGGCACGTCACCACGCCAGGTAACGTCACCTCTGGCGGTAATGTTACGTCAAGCGGTAGCGTCATCTATGGTAACGTCACCTCGCCTGGTAACCTTACCTGCGCGGGTAACGTCACCTTCTGGTTACTCCGTGTGACGTCACTTCCCTCGCTGGATGTCGGGGGTTACACTACTAACTTCGATTCCAACCATCGAAATGCCATAACTTACGTATTAGTAGGAAGAAGATTAGTCCAGAACGTGTTTGCACTCTTGATGGAAATGAACTAGAAATAGTAACTAATTAGTATCTTGGCGTAACTGTAACGAAGGAACTAAGGTGGAGTGAGCACATCCAATTTTAATTGCGTCGAAAGCAAATAGAATGTTGGCATTTTTGAACAGAAACTGTTTTGTTAAAATGCAAAAAAAATTTAATACTATTATATACTTCACTGGTAAAGATGCACCTCTGTTTTGCTTCAGAAATCTGGGCTCCACAATCTTCGATTAAGGATTTACTATTAATTGAGAAGACTCAACGTCGAGCCTTGAGGTTCGTATGTGGTAACGGAAACCTCATAGTTAAAAGGATCGTCTAATTCAGCTTAACTTACTACGTCTCAATTACTGCTTGGAGTACCTGGATCTTATAGTCTTTTTCAAGTGCAAGTCTGATTTTATCAATCTGGATTTAGACAACTTTGTCTCCTACAGCACTTCAAACACAAGGCGTGGTACTACTGCTCTACATCTGAATGGTCGGCATTCACGGACAAGTACATTTCGTGACTCTTTTTTAATCGAATTGTTAATCTTTGGGATGCAATACCAGACAATATTAATTCTGAAACCTCAGTTAACTCTTATAAAAAGAGCCTTAAAACACTCTATTTTTCTAGACTTTACCAAGATTTTGACGGCGACAATATCCGTTCTTATAAACTGCTATGTCCTAAATGTCGTCAAATTAATCTTTTGTCTGTTTGTTCTTGTTAATGTTTTATTGCATAATTGCATTGTACATGTGGGTGTCAATGCCTTGTAAAGGACACTATTGTCCTATTGTATTGTACACCTGCCCTTTGGCTAATCTTTAAATAAATAATAAATATCAAGCTGAATTACGTAACTATTTACAATGGTTTTCTAAATGTATACATTATGTATTTGAATGTACGACCTTAAACTGTCTGTTTTTACAACAATCAATTTTTAGTTCTTAGCTGTTTATCCTAGCCCACCTTGTCTAGATTCAGGTCTTTTTGAGATTCACTGCCGACTATGTCATTTAGTTCTGGTTATCAATATTTTGCTTCATTTCAGCAATTTCTGATGGTTGGCATGGTATTCTACTCGACCCAGACTCTTCTCTTAATTACTAGGGCTGTTATCTGGATGGAAAATAGTGCTAACCTGTACATATCTACCAACGTGGCTTCGTGTAAAAATATACTAGCGATGACGTCATAGAATTTTGACCAGATTTTGACTAACGTAAAAATTATCCTAGATCCGCCCCTGAAGCCTATTTTTCACTAGGCGGAATTTTCCGTGCGAAAAATAAATCTAGCAAGGTGATTGGTTCGTTTTGCGGCGAAAAATATAGCTAGTTAATGAGTTTGGTAGATTTATTTTCCGCCCAGGAATATCTGCCTAGTGGAAAACTGGCTTGAGTATTCATTACAGTAATAAATTTTTCGTTCTAGCTAAATCCAGATGATGCGCTGCGAGAGTGCTGTAACCCTTAATTACAAATTTGACTCAACAATGTCGTCATTGCATACATGTGCATTGCCAAAATTATACTCCCATAGAGATAAAATAATCCTGAAAACGCTACTTGAATAAATATGCCGGTAAAGTTCTATCTTCGTAAAAATAAAATTAATGGCTACGCTATTACACGGGATAAGATTATTTAGGAGCTTTCGCACGTTTTAACAGCTTTGGCACTATCCTCGATCAACTGTGTGGCGCTCATTATGTTCAAGGCTATTTCGGCGCCGAAAGCAGCTCCATCTGTTGCAACCCAAGCTATAATCTGTGCAACTGCAATAACGCCTGTTTTTATCCAATCCCACCATGACATATCATCTTTGAGCTCCTTGAATACGGCTCTAAAACCACCCACATTATAGATCTGGGAAACAATAGCAAAGAGAGCTCCAACTTTTGCTATAGCACCTTTAGCATCATTGAACGCATGTATAGCACGGAGGAGTCTATTCAATGAATCTTCTCTTAACTCGTGGAGAACGGCACTTGTGATACGTTGTTCATTAGGTATAGATAACTTAAGTAGGCCAAAGATGAATATAACAGCGTCAGCCCCCGCTACTGCAATTGCTTCTTTACAAGGAGTTAAAGAAAATTCGACTGCAGAGTCTACGTCCGATTTCTCTACGGTATGTTTTTGACGAAACAGAAGTTCACCTTCGTTTGGCTCAGTACCTAATAATAATAATCATGATAGTAAACGTATTTTAAGTTATCTGGGCAAGTTCTGTGCAAGGGGGCTCGAATACTTGTGCACTTTTAGCAATGTTATTAAAACCTTCAAAAATGTGGTGTACAATGTCGTCGTGATACTTCTTCAAATTCTCAGCCTCCTCTGGAAACCATTCTCCAAGTATCTTCACAGCCTCTGCTATTTGTGCTTTGGTCAATGTGGTTTTGGTTCTTGCCATCTCAATCTTCGGTAAAGTGACTCTGCTGGTTTCCGAAATTCGCCCTGTCAAACTTAAAAGCGTAAGCTTGTGTTTTAGACGTGTTTTTTTACTGCATGTTACATGTATCAACATGCTCTCCTCCCCTTTAGACTCCCACAGCAGTAGTTTCTGAAGTGGGCAATCAGTTTTTTCATCGTGGGCGGTAAAATGTTCGTCGTGATGCAGGTATGCACCTCCAGCGGCGAAGATAGACTCAAATCACTAGTCATGCGTTTGTGTTGGCGACTGCCAATTCTCTCCGATCCCCACAAGAAACTGTAAAAATTCACTCATGAAATAGCGTAACTTTGAGACAAAGTAGTTTTGTTTCTAAACTTTAAAGCTACAGAACTACCTTGAGATGGGACAAGCCCTATCGAAACATGTTCTAACTGGACCCCAAAGTTTGAACGTTTACCGTTTAAATTCTAAACTTTTTCTGATAAAGTCGGCAGCTTTCCATTAAATTATTCGTCGCCTAATGTGTATTTCGGTTTTTTCGACGTAATATGTATAAGGTAAATAAATACAGTCGAAATTGCAAAAGTGGAGCCCCATTTTGTACGGACACTCGAAACAGAATAAGAGAACTGGCACACTGCAATTCTTCACTTTCTATTATTTTGCTTCGAAAGTCCGTACAAAATAAAGCTCCTCTGTTGTAATTTCGACGGTTTATTTACCTTATATATATTGCGCGCAAAAAATATCAATACGCATTACGCAACGAATAATTAATTAAATTTAATGGAAAGCTGCCGACTTTACAGGAGGTAGTTCAGAAGTTACGGTAAACATTCAAACTTTGGTGTCCAATTAGAAGCTGTTTCGAGGAGGCGTGCCATGCTCGAGTGAAATTGACGGTATTAACATACAACATTCTTACTTGTCTGTCTGTAATCAATAATCATGTAAGTGCAGCGGAAAGGTGGATCAGAATCTGAGGATACATGTCAGGAGGGCACATGTTGATAACAGTGATGTATTACACTGAATGTTTTACCCTCTGTAAATAATTCGTTAAATAATGCAGTGGTTGACACGCCACTTGCACGCGAATCATTACGGTTTTTTTTCTCTTCGCTCGCTGAAGCCATAGTCAGACAAAAACAATGCAGATAGTGCAATACAACGCTACAGAAAATCAGCAAAACTGCCTGTACGGTACTATCGAGACGTTGTCAGCGAATTGCAGTGAAGAATAAACAGTAAACTTCCACGTATATCTTGTTACTCCTCATCGGCTCTTTCGATGGATATCAACTTGATCTTGCCAGTCATGCAAACATGGCATGATCAACTATTTTAAACGATGGCATACAGTACTAAAAGTATTCAATGAAACTGTCTCAAAATTGGCAGCATGATCTCAAAGTTTAAGCTGCCGTAAAAATACCTTTTTAGGAGAATTTCTAGTCACGCCTATAGCATGACCAGCATGACCGCTAGCTTCGCCCTGTGCTCTTCTACGTTACCTTGATTTGGATTTTAAAAAGTTTCACATTTCACCGAATATCTCTTATTTATCAAAGTAAACTGCAGCACTTTTTTGCTTGTTTTTGCTACATCCTTCTGCAGTCATGTTACAATTTGTTAGGTCATATCAAAAATATAGTAAGGTCAGGTTATTCCTTTTTATGCCTTATTATATAGCTACCAAAGATCGCGTTTACCAGGCTTAGTTGTTGGCATGAAGAGGTATACTAGCCAGGCTCACCACCTTTACGCAGTTGGGCATTAAAATTCCTGCATACAATTTATACAAACTTGCATAAATTAGGACACTTGACCCAATGAAAATGTCAAATATCGATTTTGTGTACAGAAACGTCAAATGGACTTTGTGGAGGGGGGGGGGGGGGTTGGTTGGCAGCTGTGCTATTTCTCGGTGTGAAATCGCAGAGAATTTCGATGGTTGGCTTAAAAGTTTTGATATTTAGAATGATCTGCAAAGTATACAAACTCCAGCATTTTCATAAGTGCATTTATATTTTATATATAATTCGATGCTGTTTACTAGGTCTCTTGGTACCAGCTCTGCTGGGCAATAAAGATATCGGGGTTAAAAATTATTTTCTACACAGGCTTTCATGAAGTCCTTCACTTTCGCTAGGTAACACATACGGCGAAATATTTATGATGAAGTAGTCTTCACTGCCTATATTTAAATGAGTTACGAATTTAAAAGCTAACAGTATGTTGTCTTGATACAGGAAAAAGTGCTTGACAACTCACGATTTTAAAGTCTGTAAGATAAATAATGTTTCTCATGGACAAATTCGATATGTGACGCTTCCCAACTGACAAAGTTCACACAAAAAAGTTGAGATAAAAGGATTAGAGTACTAACCGTCTGTTGAAGTCTGAAAGAGCAATTGAAGGACCTTGTTCAAAATCTTCTCTGGCAGCTTCCACGGTTTCACACAGAAAAGCCAAAAGCAAACTAAGCCATAAATACGTGCGGTTTGGTGCCATAATAATATTAGTGAAGTACAAATGCTCACTGATATTCATCCAAGATTGTCACGGCTCCTTGGCTAAAAAAGGGCGCCTTGCTGGGCATTCCCTTCGCCTACAGGAAACGCCATTTGAATTAGTTAAGTGCTTGACTGCAGAGTGGCAGGGGCTTCAAAGTGCAATTCTAGCCTTATACCCGGGCAATTCTTTGATATTCAACTACACAACTTCAGAATTATATACGGATAAGTTAAGTTCCAAAGTTTACATAGCATTGACAAGTAAAGTTTCAAGTTTGCGTAGCATTCAAGATTAAGTTTGCATTCATGGTGGTGAAATTTACGCTGGGACCCAAAGTAAACTAGCATAACAACCTGCAATAAACAAAAATAACACGTTATAATTTTGTTGAAGTCTTGGGAAGAGATGCAACCTTCATATAGACGATAGACAGCTGCAGCATAAAAGTTCTAAACGACTGAGCACGCATGGGCTAAATTTGACCAGTAACGAGTTGCCTGGATAGCTGTTGAATTTACAGCTAGAAAGCCTTTCGAATTAATTATCATATCTTTTTCAATTTGAAGAAGAACGGACACGCTTCGTACTACTTTTAGTTTGGAGCTTTAAAGAATAAACAGACCTCACACGCATCATCATGTGATTGTTAGGTGATCACACCCCTTTATAACATTCCTTAATGTCACCTAGTACAGAATTCAAAATGATGTTGCGTTTTTGGTGACTGTGATTATGCCGATTTCTGTGGTCGAAAATAACGAAAGCAAACTAGCCATCTTAAACTTCTGCCTGAGTGCAGGCGGAGGAATAACAATTCTTGTGTGACAGACACGCATCACCCATCACGCATCACGTATCTAATTAGAAAATATTTGTGTATTATTCGACAAAAATAAACCCGAATGCATGACCAAACATATTAATCATTTGTTTTAAAGCTAATGACACATCAAGAGGGACACATTTACAAAGACGGCTCGAAAGCGGCTTCATATTAATTATATCGGCCTCACGGTATGTTCATAATTATAAGTTTTTAGCCTTAATTCATACTAACATGTGAGCGCCAAACAATTTAAGTTTGGCAAAAGTTGTGTTTGTACTCGTATAAGATCAACATGTAGTGGCCTTCTAAGGGGCTTTTGTAGGGCTGTTTTTTACCTCTGTCTACATGGAAAATGCTGGCCCAACATCAGAGGCAGGGATTTGCCCACCGGCACTATGCAAATGCGTATTTGTTACATTTTCAGTCCCACAAGAAGGACTAACTAGCCCTCCTTGGTGTGTTTATATGGGAAAATTCCAGCCCTGCTTGCCAAGATATTCGGTAGTTAATAGCTAGATCACGCATGGGAGAGCTAGCGCTCTTCTCATGTAAACAAAAACAATTTTTATTTAGGATATCAAATAGCACACGAAATCTCACCTAGAACGGCTAGCCCTACCTGTTGGTTTAACATAAAGAGCC
This sequence comes from Phenganax subtilis, assembly GCA_025434845.1. Lineage (NCBI taxonomy): Eukaryota > Metazoa > Cnidaria > Anthozoa > Malacalcyonacea > Clavulariidae > Phenganax > Phenganax subtilis. The sequence continues at coordinate 4,249 of JAOBYK010492899.1, read as the reverse complement.
ACTAGCAACTTAAAGAACACTTCTGTCGTTCAGACATCTTAAAATTTCTAAATTGATCTCGTTTTACGAAAGACTTTGAAAATCAGCTTTACAACACATCATGCATGAATATCTTTGGTCGCGTATTCGAGATTATTTTTATCGAAGAATTAAAAAAGCAAATGCTTTTCCACTTGTGTATTTTTCATCATCAACACAAACTACCATAACCTTTTTAATGCCGGCAACTTTTTTTGAAAAACGTCTGGTACACGCTGTACAAGGCTTACTCTGAGCCTGCACACAAAAGCCACACGCCCCAGGACTTTTTTTAAAATTTAGTTCTTGTGGTAAATTTCCGGTGATTTTCGACCAGTTTTTGCGATGGAATTTTAACGTGAAAATAGTTGTTTGAAGATTTAGAAATCATTTTGCCAATTATTGAGGAAAGAAGAGACTATGATGCTAAGTGCCTTCATTCTATTAAATTTCCTGCTAATAACAGATTATTTACTCGTAAAAAATGTAGCCTTTTTTATAGTTATTTCTGTATCTGATCCTGTGTCGCTTTGCAGAATTTAAGCTTGCCATGACTACGACTCGCCTTGTTTTATATTAGCGTATAACAACTCAATGCTAATTTCTTTGCTTCCATTGAAGCATTATAAAGCTCTATAAACAATTCATGAAGTATAAATAGCTATGATTTTAATCAGTGATTAAACATGGCTTTTGTTTATACTCACAACAGTAGTCTTACTAGCACCATGACACTACACGCACCAACTATAGCCTAAGCAAGACAAAAACTATTAATTATGAATGGATAGTAGAAAAAAAGAGAAAAAAAGCTTTTTTCAATGACTCGGTTGCATATTAGTCTCTGTGGCGCAATCGGTTAGCGCGTTCGGCTGTTAACCGAAAGGTTGATGGTTCGAATCCATCCAGGGACGGCAGCCAGTTTTTTGAAAATAAATATATCTGGAGTTATTTACATTTGGACCACAAATTTTAAACGCTTCTGCATTTTCTCTTTATTTCTGAATAGAATAACACAGTTTCTGCGTCCAACAAAGATAACCTGGCTTTTTGGATGCCATTCTTTGTTAAAAAGTCTGTGTCTCCTCACGTAAGTACTGACAATTTAAACAGCTGCAATAATGTGTACATTTTGTTGCCCGTTGTTGCACCTACTGCCCAGCTTACCGCAACTGTGCTTGTCGTTTTCGCATGTTCATCCACTTTAACCGCCTGTTGCCTCTTACATCCCGTGTACAGGATAATAAAAAAGAACCCTGTTCGAGCTCAAACACAGAAAACAAATTATTGTGATGAACAAAATCATTGATAATTTATCCGATATTAGGATCTCATTTGATATAGCGGTTCGGATATACCTGGCGTGTTCCATGCCAATGCTTGGGTTCGATTCCCGGCATCGGAAGTTTTGTTTTAAAAAAAATATACCAATCAATTAAAACTTTCGGATTATTTGTTCGAGCTTGGTAATTTGCACTTCACGTTGGAATGGTACGAAACCCCCTGTTGAGGATTATGCTTCTCATTCTGATAGTGCGAGTTCGATCTGCCTCGAACCAGTGGTCATATTTATCGGATAAGACAACAAACAACTGGTGAGCAAAGTATACTGCTCATGAAGACTGTAAAACCACAAAAAATTGGTAGTTTTTTTCGAATTGTAAGTGTGTCTTTTGCAATTACGATTACGGGCAATACTGCAGTGTTTTCCAAACTATCGCAAAGAATGTGGTGTGATCCATCATGGGAAATTTGTTGCAAAAAACATTGATTTGTAAGAAAGAGAAATTCCTTCCTTGGGGACTGTAGGTCGGTTACTTTCACCAGCACACTTTGTCGACTAAGCCAAAAGCCAAATGGCTCAACTCTTTACCATTTAGAGTCATTTAACAGTTGTACCTTCAAAATTAAAACTGCAAGGAAAGCACTTTTTCAGGTTTGTCTCTTTACAGAAGCTGTTTTAGAGACATATATTGCATCATATTCAAAAATGATTTCTGAGCACATACATGCCTAGAAAAATAAAAATGTAGGGCAATACTTGTTTTATGGGCATATATCCTACGTCAAGACGATGCAATTATCAAATAGGTTTTTCAAGAAATATTACGACAACACAAAAAAAAATTTCCTCCTGGCTCGAACCCTTGTGTCTTATTCTCAAACAACATTACTGCGTACGGCGTACCTGAACTTAAGTTATTTGAAAAGTGCATAAAGATAATTTTGTAATATCGCACAATAAGATTCAGATTTTTCTCCGCCCATGCCCTGCATGTCTTTAACCTTGCTATGCCAGAGTTTGTTTTCCGCAATCAGTTGATTGCATTAATAACGCATTTTATTTTGTGCCCTCTTCCTTCCTGAATGAAGACGTTTCCAAATGAGGAAGCATTGCTTATAGAGAAAAAAAGTGCTATTAATAATATATTCATTGAAAATGAATTTTTCTCATAGGACGTGGTTATAATTATAAAAGTAGTAGAAAGAAACGTGTTTTTTCATTGTTGGTGGACATTCAAGAATTATCAAAATATATCGCTACCATCTTTTGAAGCTCTTAAAGGATTTGGACTAAAAATTAGCATTGGAAGCTTCCATTATTCCACTTTAGGGTACTCGGCTTCGAATATTCACTGTTACTGGTGCTATCTCCCACATTCCAATGTTCTTATGCCGCATTGCCACAATATTTTTGAAACGTCAAGCTATGAATCGACAACGACTTGAGCTTTGTGAGTTGGCCGTTGGAGACTTCATATTTTGCTGGAACCTTAGATCTAAACAATCAAAGACGCAGAGGCCATTCTTAGTTGACAATTTTATTTATAGCTGATTAATACCTGATGACTGAAGAAAATAGAAAGATGATCCATATTGACCGTACTTTTTTTCTTTTTTGATATAAAAGACATGTTGAAAAACTATAAAGTCACTTTCGGTAGATTTGGTAAAACAAGTAATGCAAGTGGCAGCGTGGCCGAGTGGTCTAAGGCGCTGGTTTTAGGCACCAGTCTTTCGAGGCGTGGGTTCGAATCCCACCGCTGTCACATCAAGTCTTGTCTCACAAGTACGGCTGGTCTTGCCAAAATGTTTTCGAAAAATGTTTTACCTGGGATCTAATTGTCATCCATTTCAGTTAGACAATGGTCGAGCCCTTTGTTCTTGCTATTTGTTCGATGAAGTTGTAAAATAAGACGATATATTCATAACGTGAAGTGTAGAAGATAAATTTTTGAAGTGCTTTTCTGCTGAAAAATTCCTGTGGAAAGGAAAATGCACCTCATTAGGAGTCAAACTTAACGTTTGCATAGGCGTAATCAATGGACGCTTGCATAGAGTAATCAAAGAAACATCCCGACTGGAGTTGGTCAAATAGGCGAAAGGAACAGCACACATTTAAAGCTCTAGCTACTATTAATGTTCATTATATTTCAATGTGTTCTTAGTCATAGTAGAAAACTCATTTTGCCAAAAAAGAATGGCTGTAGAATAGCTGACTTAATTACCTAGCACAATATCCACGATATAACGGTTTCTGAGTACGAGATTCGAGATTTAAGAGGAAATATCGGAAACCCCAGCAGCCACGCTGTTTTCTGCAATCAGTTAATTACATTAATAACACATTTCAACCCGCGTAATCTGAAAGAAGACGCTTCTGCAAATGAAGAAAGATTGCCTGTATGAACAAATCAATTCAATGAATATGAGTGTTTCTCATGGCATGTGGTTTTCAATTAAAAGTATTAGTGAAAAACATGCTTTATTCCTTGGTGATGGACATGCAAGTAACAGGAAAATAAATTGCTATCTTTCTCTGAAGCCCTTAAAACATTTAGACTAAAATTTACTTTAATGAATTCAATGTATTAAAAACTTGAGTGGCAGTTTACATGAAGAAACTGAAAAACTCAAGTAGTACAATGAGTTAAAAGGAGCAAATGTGCTATAAAATATAAAAATATGTTTATACGTAATGATTTCGGTGTGCGATAATCTACCATTTTGCAAACTTCTATTATGCCACTCTAGGCCATTCAGATCTGGCCAGTCACCGCTGCTTGGCACGCCTGCGTCGTAGCACTGCCACATCATTTTTCAAACTTCAAACTTTTTGTCGAAAATCGGTGTATCTTAGTGGAATAAGAAGGCTTAATTGTCATGTAAGTAGAAGCACAGAAAACAGATCAGAATCTGAAGGTTCACTAGGCAGTGCAACTATACATAT
>JAOBYK010492788.1:0-13321 GCA_025434845.1 Phenganax subtilis | reverse complement strand
GTGTTCTGATGAGTCAACACGCAAGTTCGGTGCAGTTTTGGCAGCTGGGACGTTGGGCGTTTTTTTGGAAACCGTTCACTCTCTTTCTCTGGGGTAAAAAAACATTTCTATAACAAAACCATTCCGACATGGAACTGCTGGATAAGAGTTTGCTTGGGCCTAGTGCCTCCTGCTGGGGTGGGAGACCCAACTGGAGACTCGAGACCAAAAAGTATGGCGTGGGGTAGTTGGAACCCCGAGGGTTTGTTTGGCCTGCCTAATGCTTCGCTGGAGACCTAATAGCCAAATGCTTCGCTGGAGACCTAATAGCCAACAAGTAGTGTGAGGTAGTTGGAACACCAGCATGACATCTGATTGCTGTCCATGTTTGAAGCCTTCATCCTTCTTCAACCACCAAATGCTCGGACAGGTGGAGCGTGCAAAGCGGAGGGGCGGCGCTCGGGAGTCCGGGCGCCCAGTGGGGGGACCTGTTAATCGATGGGTTCGGTGTCGAGTCCGGAGACGGTGCCCTATAGCTAGGCTTCCAGGAATGTCCATGTAACCAAATGGGAACGACCTGGTGTTGTACTCGTAGGTTTGAAATCCCATCAGTAAAGGAATGGTTGCTTGGCATTCAGGCTACTAAATGTGGGTGAATCCTGGTCCCTGCATCAGATGGTATAAACCACCGCACTCACCTCTATACCCTCCTATAAAGATGGACTCTCAGAACCACGGAGTCGTTGTAAAGGAAGATGCTCGGTCTCCCAGCGGTGAACGGTTGACGGTCGGTTAAGATCCGTGGACTTGGACGCGCGTCCAGCGTGTGACCCAGAAACCCAATTCACCGTGGGAATTGAAGAGCATGTGCCCTTCCCAGGTGGATAGCATGGTTTGGTGCAAAGTGTTTTCTGCTAAGAAACCGTGAATGGTCAACTTCCATCTTGGCCTCCGTTTCAAAGCGCCCGCTCCCCTCCCGGCCCCAGTGAGAATCCCCTTGTCCACCCCGAAGACTCGAGGGGCTACCGGTTTCACAGGGTCCGCCAGGCAGAAGGGTAATAGAGTATACTTCACTTGGAAGGTGCGGCAGGTCGTCTAAACCACTGGCACTTGAACTCCCATTCGACTCCCATTCGACTCCAGTCAATGCAGACCTTTTGAACCCAGGAGACCGGCTGTGGGAAAGATGAACAAATCCTTTACATTGTGTTTGTCCAGGAAAACCTCAACAAGAACTTCACGATTCTTGTTCACCATCATCGTCCACTGTTACTGGTAGATATACCATGATATACCCAAAGCTTACGGAACTACCATCGGTTGGCCCTGCATTTGACCCAACGTTGGCTTTTGGTTGCGCCATTGTCAACGGGAAAAGAGTCAGATTTGTCAGTTTCCGTGTGCTTGAATCCTCTACTTCTGTCAGTTTACCCTAGGAGTCCGACCGCCACTGCTTTATCTGGGTTTTGCACAATAAGTCATAAGTGATGTTTATTGAAATGTTCCCGAACTGAATAAAATCCCATCAAATCACCAAACCTGGGGCATTTGTTCTATTTCTTTCCAGGTTGCATGGGAGTGGGAGTTCAATCCCATGGTCTCGGGTTTCGTTGCGCCAGGTCCGCCAAGCGGCGCAAGCGCCAGAAGCGCCCGGAACGCCCGGAGCGGTCGACCCACGTGGACCGAGGACGAGGACGTATGGGTTCCCCGGGTGACCAGTGGATGGGTTTATCCACCTGTTTGGCATGAACATGTTCACTTTCGAGAACTTGAGCCGGTCGAAACCACGTAATTCATCTATGATGATGTCAGGGAGTGTATCATAGTGTATCTATCCTTTGTGTTTTAAGGCCTCAAGCCCTTGACTTACTTGACTTAGACACTTCTTTGGAGTTATCATGGTTACGTGGATGGCATGGCTCCGAGTTTGGATGACCATGTGCCAAATACCCAACCGGTGGTGCCATCCACTTCCTTGATAATTCATGATAATTCCATGGAATGTACAAATTCTGAATGGCTTCAGGGTAGTCTTAAGGGTTCTATTTTGTTATATGACCTGAGGTGATTTTATTCCTCTTAGTAGAGATACTCTCCTTCGTTTGTCGGTTCTGTTTTGTTATAAAAATGCGGGGGTAGTACCGGTAAGGACTCAATTGCTCCTGTAGATGGAATTGGTCAGGTTTCAGTCCCCATCCATGGTCAGGTTTCAGACATGGTCACTTCAATTCCCACTTTCAGACAGGTTTCCACTTCACTTCAATTGGTCAGGTTTCAGACATGGTCGGACATGGACAGTGATATATGCAGGACAATTCCGCAGAAAGCATGAAAGGCCATGTCATTGTAAGTATAGGCAACATTTCAAAAATGATAGATTTATGATGAACAAATGTGAGGTACTCGTTTGGAGTTGCTGACTGATCTTAAGTATATGAAGCATGGATGGAGGAAACCCATCCATCGTTGTACCGAACTCCTTTGGTCGACTCGCATGTCGTAGCCGAACGAGTGCATGGGACATGCACTCGACCCTGGGAGTCGATGACTCAGCCTGGTTTTGCTGAAGGTGATGTTATTTTCCTTATGGTTAAATCAATCCCCTTTTGGTGAATATGTTGTATTTTTCCAGGTTCCTTAAGTAAATCCAAGCTCAGGGTAGTGGTGGATTTGGACTCTATGGTGGGGTTTCCCAAGAAGTCCAAGCAGAAGTTCTGGGTGAGTGGCCTCCCCTCCAACAAACCTGGTAGGTTTGGACCCTCCCTGATTTGTTGAGGAGTTCATATGGTCTTTCCAGGCGCCATGCCATCCAGTTCCATCAGTTTGGAGGGTGAGTAGCAATGGTTCAATGCATGTCACCCCCAAAGGATCCCTGTTAACATGTGAACCAGGACATCGGCACGGGGTCGCCGGAAGACGACACCCGATCCGCCGCCGGGGAAGGAACTGGATCCGCATCCGGAACGGTGACCAGACCGGCACCGCCCGTCGTACTCTTCGTCGTCCAACGAGGTGAAAATGACCTTCTTTGCGTGAAGCAAGCGGGCATCGTGCGGCGCACCCAAGTGCCTGACCAGGGCCTGTATATACACTGTTGGTTGGTCAAGCCGACCCTGCAGTCGTGAAATACCGGCCGTAGGCCCCATCCGGGCTCCTTTCCTTTCGCGAGTACTGAGCTCTAGTGAGACTCTTGGTACAGGGCATGCACAGGAACCACTCACCCATGGTAGTCCGGTTGGACGTGAGTGTTCTCCTCTTGCCGCATGGAGCGAAAGAAACTCCTCAGGCAAACCAGCTTTTGTGTTATCCGGGCTCAGCCGGTACACGTAGCTATGAAAAGCTTCTGCAAGGGCTGCATTCAGTGCCTCGGGGTAAATTTTCGCCCGGGCAGTTCGAAAGGTACCCTTGCACTTACCAGCTAATCCCACATGGGCACCGGGCCCATGTGGGCACCGGCCCCTCAGACCCATCTGTATGGCAATCCCCCGGAAAGCTTCCATGGCCACTTCCAACAACCCGGTACCTACACTGACTTGCAGGTGCTGCTTGCGTGTGAGGTGTTTCAAACCCCAAGGCGACTTCCTGTCACGTAATGGCGGTGGGCCGCCACCCAGCCATCTGGCGACAGACCAAGTTTCACGAGGCGGACCACCTCCCACTCCTATGACCTGTCTAGCCAGGATGCGTTCCCTCCACCAACGAATGCGCACTGGATCCAGAAGATCACCCTCGCATCCTTGTAAGCAGAGGTCCACACTGAGACAGAACGTCTCAATGTTGTGCACCCATGTATGTGCCTCAATGCAGCTTTGCAGGTCATTCTGCCTTCTGAATCCAGAAAAACGATGCACAAAAACCACTGTGCGCAAGTGGATACGAGCATCCCATACGGACACAGAATCTCTTCGCAACGTGCCAGCTGTCCCCGAATTGAATCCTCGCCCCTGTTGAAAGAGATGAGCACTCTCCGGCTCCACTGCAGACACAGGAGCACTTTGTCCAGTAGTTTGCACACCTTCCACATTATGCCATGGCGGCAAACTGCCAACCTCGATTTGGCATTTGCAGAAGATTGCTCTTGCCTGGCTTCCAACAGGTGGGAGCGCAGCCGAAGGAACCTTCATTGCTGGCAAATGAGCCTTCTTTACCTGCCATCCCAAAGCCTTCTGCTGGGTGCTAAGTTGCCTATCCCCTTCATCAAGCTCCTCAACAACCGAAGCAGCTAAAGGGGGAAAAATTTCCTGCAGGATCCTGGCACACTCTTGCGAATAACGAAGGTGTTGCATTAGGCGTGGCCTAACGTGATACTCCTTACGACATACCAGGCAAAATGAGCCTCCAGCAAGAAATCGCACCTTTGGCCGATACCCATGCACATGTGCCGAATGCATATACAATCCCCGTTTGGTGGAGAATGCTTTCGGACACAGCTGGCAAGCAAACGCAGTGTCCTGCACCTGTGTGCTTTGATGACTGAAGGACAATCCATATCCTTGAAATGCACTCTGCATTTTCAAGGTCCACAATTTGTGCTTGGGAATTCGAAGAGCATATCGGATAGCAGCATGTTCGGCTTTCTTCACTTTTGCCCTCCACTGGTGATCTTGAGCAGCAAATTCGCAAACATCCAACAAAGTTGCTTCTTGCGCAGGCCACTCTCCGCTAGGGTAATGATCTTTCAACCACTGGAAATCCTGAAACAGTATGTGCTTCCAGCTGGTCTCATGATCACTTTCCTGAAGAATGCGCCAAAGAGCTGCCGGCTGATGCTTGGCTGCACGCGCAAGATACCTAAGCCTATTGACAGTAATTTGCTGTACAGGCTCAAGCATGTTACAAAATGCTGCAAGCTCCTCAGTTTTGAAGACATGTGCCTCATGCCCTGCTAACATAGGCTTGACTAAGGGCTTGATCATGTCACGAAACGCATACTGCATCTTGCGAAGATCATCATTCCTCAACCATGACCAAACGTGACAGTGGTAGAAGAATCGTGATCCTACTAGGCTACGAAACAGCCTTTGTTGGACACTGAAGGATTGCACCAAAGGTTGCGGACAAGTGGGCCCCAAGCCTTTTTTTGCCTCGGCAATCCTATGTTGGACTTCACGAGCAGGTGTGGCGTCGCACTGCACAGAAGGCCCAAGGTGCTTATAGCTATGAACACACCTAACTCTCTCGACCGAATGCTCAAGCACTACCGGAATGCACCCACTTTGATCAATATGGACACGCTTTTTGAGTGCTCTCGATCCTGGCCCAGAGCATGCCAACAGAATTTCTGTCTTGTCTGGCTTAAAATTGATGTTCATGCCTCTTTTTCGGGCTGCGTCACTAAGTATGGCAAGGACCTGTGCTGCGAGAGTCAAAACCTGCTGACTGTCCTTTGCAACAATACAAAATGCGGCATCATCGAAAAAGGCTACGTCAACAAAAGCAGGCTGTGACATGTTTTTCTGTCCTGCCTGTTGTGGGCACGCCAACCAATCATGCACCCCAAGTTGTGTGAGTTGGGCCCTGACCTCTTTCAAAAGCAACTGCATGAGGATATTAAAAGTAATATCCCCAATGGGATCACCCGGTCTAGTGCCACGAGAGGTCCGCCCGGCATAAGGCAACCCGCGCATGGTGAAGTGCGCTTGCCTAAATGCATCAAACGTGGATTGCTGCACTGCCGGAGTTTGGTCAGCAAGAGCAAAGTCAGCTTGAGCCTGCCTTTCCCACTCCTGCAATTCATCAGGTGACACTCCATGCTTGCGCAAAAAGGCGCATAGCGCTTCGTCATTTAGCTCATGCCCGAAGAGGCTTTGGCGCAACACATGGTAGAAAGCAGAATGCAAGTCTAGAAACACATGTGCCGAGGGCATACGGGCGCCTGTTGCCCAAGATATCATACTTTGAGACCACATGATGGCCAAAATCCGTGCCCATGCCTGCTCTACCACCAAAACAGGCAGGACTTGCCAGCTTCTCATATGTCTCGCAGAGCCGGTCTCGGAGACATCCATGCGCAAGCTTTGTAATGGTATCAGACAAAAAAATTGCACGATAGTTGTCCGGATTCGTCACTGGACCCTTCTTGTGCAATGGCGCCGATGTGCCTGTCTTCCATTCTAACGGTTCCCTACTTGCACAAACGGTTTTGACGAAAAGTTCATGCAACATAGTTGCCATCACTTCACTTTGATGACCTCATTGGGAATCTGATCAAGCCCCGGTGCTTTGCCTGACTTGAGTCTACGAATGCGTGATTTGACTTGGTCAAGGGTTGGCAAGTCTTCAAGGGCAATCTCACAATGACTCCCTGCAGTACTCATATGCGCATTTTGTAACTGCTCATCCGAAACTTGCTGGGCAGCTTCGACTACCGCAAATCGATCGAACCATGCAGCTTGTTGTTCTTCGTGGGATTTAAGCACAACCCCATCCTCTGCATGCAACATTGGCAAGGCTTTAGAAGCCACTGCTCCCTTGCGTTTCCTACCAAGGAGCATAAGCTTGTGCATAACTTCCTTGATGTTACCAATTTGACCTGCCTCCTCCAGATCTAACACAACTTGGTGGAAGAATGCACGACGATCCAAGTGGCATGCTTTGCGTACATCTTTTTCATCAGCGCGCAACTCTTGCCGCATGATGTCTCTCCACAAAGGAGATTCGGTTGTCCGGCACAAGTGGAGCAATGCTCTCTTCCAGCTAATGAGCGTACGAGTGGAAGTAGACATCCATGGCGGCTGCTTGGACTTAGGCACAGGCGCAAAAATTTCCTCCGCTAAACTGCGGATGTTCTGCCGTTGCCATGCAGCATGCTCATCAATGTCAGCCTGCCAGGGAATTACTGGCAAATCTTGCAGCCTGCGTTGGAAAGCTGCCACCTTGGCCTCAACTGTGCATTGACTACGGTCAATCTTGCAACGAATTGGCTGCTCAACATAAAGCCAGCCATCAAGCTCTGTCACAGTTGGAATATGGTCTTCATGCGCAAACCCTCCATCAAATGAGACCCAACAGCAGGATTTCCGAATCCAAGTACTCACATCTAGAGACAAGGCAACATAATCAATGCGCTTCCATTGTCCGCGCGGGTGCCGCCAAGTGCCATGTTGGCCAACATGAATGCCCTCCCATGTGGCGGGACAAGCTAACTGCAATTGCTGCAGCGATCGTTCGAAAAGCGGCGTGGCGCCGTTAGGTGCTTCACTTCCTGCTGCTCCGATCAAATCATCAGGTTGGCCTCCTAGTGTGGCATTGGCATCCAAGAAAAGACAAATCATGCTTGGACCAGGGCCACCCACCATTCCTTTGGACCAGCGCCCCAGCAGGGGGCATGACCAGAACCAAAAATCCAGACCCCCAACGGGTTGTCTACACGCATGACCAATAATCTAGGGTTAGAGACCAAGACGACAAACTTGGACTGGCCAACACCAATATTGCTGCCATGCACCCACGATCGTGAACGATGAAACCAAAGTTCGCACCCAAAGAGGTTCGCATTCTGATCAGTGTGCGCACCAGAGCTGAAGATTCGGTAGTGTTCAGTATTGGAGCAACCTTCGCTCATCCGAGCCTCTTGCAGCCCTGCAACACTAACCCCTCCCTGATGGAACTGTAAGTCGATTCTTCCAGTCTTATTGCCCCCTCGACGACCTCCTTGGTCTGGGAACTGGGGATCCACTAGGGACAGGACATTGTAAGACACAAGCTTCATACAAAGGCGGAAGGCTTGTGATTGGTGTTGTAGCCGCTCTAAAGGTGCTGCAGCAGGCAAAGGCACGGCTGGAATCTTCAATCGTCCTTTCTCTTCGACTGGCAAGGCAGTCCTACGGATTCCTTCAGGCAACCCTGCTAGCGGCCGATCCCAAAGCTGATGAATTTGCTCGAACCAGGCTTCCGGCACCGGGGACTGAAAACCTCTCTTACTAGTCTGAACCCCGCAACCACTCTTTTGACAGAATTGCCAATACTGCGCCTTCAAATTCTCTACTTCGACTGCACCCTGCGACCGCTGTTGAAATGCAAAGGGGAGAACTTGTCCCCATTCTTTGACCCTAAAGTCGTTTTCAACAAAGAGTTCAGCAGACGGCCAAACTTGCCGGATCTCTCTAGCAGTCGTACCATATGCAAAGTAAAGAATGCAGGCCAGGCCAGTTTGCTCATTCACGAAGGCGATTGGCAGTACTTCACGACACACATCACAGACACAAAATCCAGCCTCTAACCCAAACAGCTGCAGCGGAATGAGTTCAAAAGGCCAACTGAGCTGGCGCCTAAAGCCTTCTACGTCCTGACACCAAAACGGCCCCACAGGCGTCATAGTATGTGCCTGAATCACATCAGTCACCTCACCATTCTCGTCATCATCAATAGGCAACTCAATACTTGGAGACCGAAGGTGCTGGGTCCGAAGCGGCAACCCTTCAGGCGCTTGCAAAAAGGCCGGCACACCCTCAATGCCTAGTTCATGCTGCCTGTTTCGAAAGCGTTCAGTCCACCTTTCCTCCAATGAGGGACCTGCTGCAACAGACTCTTCGGTTAGACAGACTCTACGAACAGCTGTCTGGACAAAGTCCTCAACGAAGGACACAGTTTCTGAGGTCTCGCTTCTGTCTACATCCGCTAGAATGTCAGAGCAGAGGCTTTGCCAAAACTCATTTCCTTGCAAATCAGGAAGAGCCTGTCCTTCAACTTCAACCACATCACTGAAGGAAACCCGACCTTTCTTACCATTTCCTGGCGGCGGAAGCTTTGTAGCTGCAGCAACGGCAAAAGAACTAGTCCATCTGCCCCCTTTTCGAGTCATACGAACGGACTTCTGCAGAAGCGAATAGGCATTTGCCTGCTCATAGCTATCAACAATATTTCGGGGGAGACCAGCAGTGTCCCCGGTTCCATTGCCTTGTGACCAGGCGTCGTCATCGCTTGAGCTGTCGTCACCTGGATCGGTGCATGTGCTTTGTGAATCAGTCACTACGGGCGCAATTTCATGAAGCTCAAGATTAATCCCTGCATGGATCGGCGCCACACTACCCCATGGGAATACTTGATCTCCAATTCGAACTTCGCAAGTATTGGCCCACACACATTGGTGTCCAGTAATCAGGACATCAAAAAGCCTTTGCGCCGTGGGGAAGCGAAAGGAGCGCAGGAGATAAGAACCTTGAAAGAAAGCTCATATGCGGTGCCCATACAGTGACCATCATCCCTACGTAATCTCTCGGTCAACCGGTAACAACAAGAATACCGGATGAAACCCATGCATGGCTTGCGAACGAGGCTGTACTGGGTAGATCGTAACATCCGGACGAACTTGATGCGTTGCCCAAGCGACAAGTAACTGATCTTTGATGGGACGTGCCACATCAAGAACATGCGACTGAAAAACCATGGCCCATCCATCACGCTTGTCCCATGTGTGCAGCCACGAAAATGCACGAAGGCTTCTCATTCTAAAAGCTGTCAAAACATACGGAACCAGCGGGTCGCTTGGGTTCCCAACAATTCTCCTAGATGGTGCTTGCATCAGTGAGATTGCCACTTCCGGCACTGGGAGGATCACGTCAAACATGTCATCTTCACACGAGTTCAATTGATCAATTTGAATGACAGTGGCAGGAATCCATGGCACTACATACGAGTGATGCACGAGCCGTTCATCAACTTGAAAATGGTGCGCTCCTGCACGAAACACATTTGTGTCCCATACTGCATGAGTAGTCGAGTAGTAGTAATCCACAACTGTGTGCTCAGCTTCCACCAGCACTATTTTTATCTATTTTTCTCACATCTGGTCGTGTCACCCCTCGATACCAAATCAACTGAGGTACCTGTCGTCGAGCAAGTGGGTGAACCACCAGAATCAACGGGGCGTGGTTCACGAGACGAACTCTAGCCATAAAGCAACGGCAATCGAACCGGAGATCAGATGGCAGAACTGAGCTCATGAGTTCGCGGAATTTCTCAGGGCTACTAAGTGCTTCTACAGGCACACGTACCAGCAGATCACGAAGCTTCGTGCCACGACCTGCAACTATCTGCACTACTGTGTCCTCCTCAAAGGAGCGAACATCCCTGAGCCTCGGCAAAAACACTTCAAAGTCATGCAGCCAATCCCGATGCAACTGCGGGACAATCTGATCATAAATGCGACCATCAGCATCAATAACTTCGATTCTTTGCATGAAATGAACCCCGTCTCCTTCGTCATCCGAACGGTTCGCAAAGTCATGAAGCGAACTAGGTTGCAACTGCGACTCATGCAAACTCCCATCGACTCCTGATATCCGAAGATCATTAACATCTTCTTGGCTGAAAGACATAGAAGACCAGGTTTCATGCGTTTGGAGATCTAAGCTCGGTCCTGATCCCTCTGTCGAAGATCCAGGATCTGCCAACTCTCTGCGAGTGCGGACTCGCACATGCAACACTGACCCTGCCACCACTCGAACATCTTGCGCTCCAGTGACTACTACCCCATCAAAGGTAAGCACATACGGGGCAAGAAAGGTAACCCGATTTTGCAACCATCTTTCTACCATTGCAATTCTTTCAACAGCGTTTGCCAGGTAGACAAAGAAAACAGGATCGCCCGAACTCTGAATATGAATCACCAATGGCACGTTGTCATCAGGCAGAGTCTGAACAACAACTATCGTTCGGACATATAGATTTCTGCCACTAATGGAAACACTCGACTGGACTCCGGTGACATGGCAAAGAGGAAGTCTTCACACCATGCGCTAAAGTCACTAATCGGTGACGTGGGGCGAAGCAAAAGGTCCGGACACATATAGCACCGATCGAAGTTGTCCGACCATATCGAAGTGCCACAATGTGCACTAGAATCTGCTGCCGTCCCTCAACCCTCGCATATGCTGCAATGTGACTGCGTGCCTCCGTCAATGTCAACACCCAGTCGAACTGGGTATTGCTTCCAAAGCCGACTGGCGGTGGCCCAGAGCTACATGTGGAGACTACAAAAGATCTCGACTCTAATGTGGAAGGGCAGCTCCCATGGACCACTTCACCAGAATGAGCAGCCACCTGTTCTTCTTGTCCCACTGCCGAACTCTGCATCAACGAAGTAGAGTCGTCTTCCAGCGTTTCCACATTGACATCTCGCGGCCGGTGTGTAAGCACCTCGTGAGCTTGCCGGACTACGCGTTCAAAATCATTGGAACCCTCAGTGGCAACCAGCCGAGCAACTTGCCTAGCTTGTTCCATAGGGTGCACACTGGCTCCAGACTGGACACTAGGACAAATTGTAGGATTAACTATCTGAACCGAAAGAGAGATCCTAGACGCAGTAGGAACTTCCACAATCTCGTCATCAGAAAATCCCGTCGACAGACTCCATGAATAAAGGTGACCCTGCATACATGTCTTCGTGTACACCATGCTCCCTGTCCTACTAGGTCAAAGACTTTTCGCACACAACATGGCTCGTTACATGCAACTGCCATCCTTACCATTGGCGGGTGAAGCGCATGTTCGGCAACTAACAACAGAGGCGCATGCTGCGATCCAGCAAATGGGGCGACCCAAAAAAGGTGACCGCTAGCCCCTCTGCTATTGGCTTCAACTGGCGGAATGACAGTGTAAAGCAAGCTGTCTTCTAATCTAGCACTAGTCATGAGACTGCTAACTTGCAATGACCAGGGGGTGTCGGGAGACAGACCCCAAGCGAAGGAGTCACCCCTCACTTGACGCTGATGCCGAAAAATCCATCCAAGGAGTGAACACGGGTCACTTACAAGCCCTTGCTCATGCAATTGTGCCTTGACAAGGTCAAACTGTCTTTCATACCAAGCCCTCTGCAATTCCAGCTGATGAAGACGCACTGGCGTGACCCAGGCCAATCTTTGGCTTGCACTGTACTGGAGTAATGAATTGGGTGATCGACCATCATCAATCCTCCAACGTGCAAATTGCTGCATGCCTGAAAATGCATCTGTTTCACTTGCGTTCTGCGAATTGTCCAAGCCCAAGCTGAACGGGGTTGCAGTGTTTTCCCCAGTACCTTCTTCAGCCATATTTGCTTCGATCTCATTGGTGGCTTCGACAGTCTCCAAATCGACAATACAATGGTTATTGGCCACAGCTCTGTCCACCCTAAAAAAGCGAAGCACCGTGCCGTCCGGCAGGTCCAATGGATCATACCAGTACCAAGTGTCGAGGAAGCTATCGATAATCCAACACTCTTCACTGATTTCACATCGGTTATCCGGAAAAGCCTTTGCAAATGCTGTCTGCGCATTGGATTCTTCCCAATCAGGACATATAAGCAGAGTAGCAAATGCTGTCCTTCCTTCCGGATACATGTGTGCCAGGTGTTGCATCGTTCTTCAATAGGCTTGGCAACATACCAATCTGCAGTACCTGCACTGTATGGCATGACTGGCACCAACTGCAGAAGTCGGCTTCCTAGCTGTTGCCGGAAAGCGTGACTAGTTTGGCAGATCATGCAATCATCCCTTCTTTTGTGCAACAACTTAAACTCGCGTCGAATGCTAGACACGTGCCTACTGTCATGCCACCAAACCCGATAACACCACTGGTGTTGCAACCGCCTTGCAGCGGTAAGGCTAGCGGCTAAGACATTCTGCCGTGCATGAGTACATGGTGCTCCCTGTTGAACCAGGGACACGTCATCTCCTTCACTTCCACAGACATTCTCATCCTCCTGTTCAGGCAAGGAAGCTGGCATAATGTCGATCGCAAATGTCATGCCTTCCTGGACAAACCAGGATTGTCGCCGACACGGATGCGAGTCATGACTGATTTCACAGGAGACTGAATGGTGAGCACACACTACATCCACTCCCACCATCGGCAACAAGTGCTCGCACTGCAGCAGACGCGGAGCTTCGAGGGGAATCCTCTCAACGTGATAACCATCTTCTAACATGGTCCACACAACAACCAATATTGGCATCAACCGAGTGTCATGTTCTTGAATGCCGACCATGTATATAGTATCGAGATTGTCGGCCTCTCTAGGCGTGACTTGTGGGAATACCCTGGCCGCTGTAAACTCCTGCTCGACATCGACGGCCTGCCATAACTCAAACCTCAAATGACCTACAAATGTTTGGAAGTCATACAGTCCCCAGGAACACATCAGGGACTACGAATGCTCAAGGCCAGTGGAAACATGACCTAATGTGAACACAACATAGTCAGCACCCTTACGACACACAGCAGTGAACTCATTTCGCATTCCGTGATAATCCAAGACATTTGTATTCCTAGACACAAACTCCTGAAAGGCAGCCCAATGCACAGCCCCACCGTCATGTGAAGATAATTCACTACTCCAGACTTGGTGTTGTAACAGATCGCG
>JAOBYK010492677.1:0-13322 GCA_025434845.1 Phenganax subtilis | reverse complement strand
AACGGTGAATAAGTCAGAATTCAAACACACTCCCTCAAATTTTCTAAAACTTTTAAAACATACCATATCTAATTAAATTATAGGTAAATATATAATTAGTCTATTTGTTGCAAAACTTTCACTTTTGTTGTTCATGGAATGCATAAATATGATTTCTATTCTGGGCTTATCCACCAATGGATTAAGTGCACTTTTGAACAACTGTGCCCTGCAGCAAAAACAAAATTATCAAAGCTACCTGGAAAGCATGACACACAAAAATATATGCCCTAATTTCTAAAGTTAGACACATTGCCTTTTTTGTAATAAATACGAGTGAGAAAAGGTTTATAACTGAGTATACATTCTTAACATTAGTGCCTGGCACGGCATTGGCATTATTTCAGAAGTCAATAGTTTTGTTCATTTCTTAGGTTTTGAAAGATGCGTTTTAACAAAGTTGGAAACTATTATTAGAAAACAGGAGGAGGGTCTCTCATTGCTTAGGCGTTTGGTTGGTAATTCAGCAAAGGAAGTACCTGATGCATGTGACGATGTTTGGATCAATCTATTGATTCTGAAGCGGAATTTAATGAACTTTGCAGGCGTATGGAAGAAGATAGTTGTAGAAAGAATTTGGTAATAATTTATTTATAACTGCTATTCAACATTTCATACTGTAACAAATAGTTATAATCAGAATGTCAAGTTAGTTGTTCATCGCTATTTTTCTGCACGTTATAAAGGAAGGCTATTTTTTCAAGATTTCTGAAAAAAAAATTATAGTTTTTCAAGACGAATACGTCCAGGAAATAATATTTGTTTGATAATATAATAGAAAAATTACAATTTTTACTTCATTGATTTTTAGATTAAACAGATTACTTCTACGTGTGGGCACAACCTTCAAGACAGCGTCAAGCGAATCTTGGCTAAATTGGGCACAAACAAACTTTGGTCCCTATTCAGCTTGAAGGGAAGGAAGGGGAAAAGGTGTTTTAAAGACCATATTGTGTGTAAATTGATTACAGGTAAGTACATAGGCTTATACTACATTATCAATATGTTACATGGCATTTTAAAGCAATTATTTTTGTACATGACATATCATAGAATGATCCCTAAGCCTCTTATTTTAAATATTCAGCTATATTCTGGGAATTTTTTGTTGCATCATTATTTAAAAAAGTAATTGAAATTTTACTGATTAAAATTGGAGTTCTGTCGCATGTTTTATTACTGTCGTTTTCATAGAAGTTTGTTTAAGTGTACACAAAAAGATTACCGAAATTGACGTCGAGGAGCAAATTGCAGACGTGTTGAAGTACGTATGCACCTCATAGACCAGGTGGTTCAAAGTTTAAGGTAAATTGAAAATCTAAACGATGTGCTTATAATTGATATGCAATATAAATCGGACATTGAATTCTTGCAATTGAAAAAAAAGTTTTTCTATTTGTTCATTTTGTATGTATGAGAATCCAGAGTGACTTTGAATTTATTTAATCAGGAGACTTTACATTTTTGTAATACCTGTGTTAAGAAAATAATTAAGTGAACTATCATCTTTTCAGAATAGGTCAAAGATGAATCAAGAAACTTCTTATCAATAATAATTACACAAACCTAATATTGTTAGATCGTTGACATTGTAGAGAAGTTTATAACAACAAATGAAACATGCTACAGTTAACGCAAATTATGTTTAACTTTTCTCAGTGTTTGCGTGTAGGCGCCGCAAAATATGTCTATAAAATAGAATGATTTTTGTATAAATTTTAACGAAATAAATTATCGTTTCCCGAAGATTGTAGTTAAATGTTCTTACAACGTTAATCTATAAGGTTAACTTAACGTTCGCATTAACGTTAGATCAGACGTTCATACAACGTCCAGCGAAGTCGACAAATTAACATTCATACAACGTTGAACATAACATTCAAAGAACCACATATGAACGTGCGTCAAACGTTGTAGCAACATTAGCGTGCTAGCTGGTTCTATCACTGTTTGTGAGCAAACTATACTTTAATAGACTGTAAGCAAGAACAGTATAATATTATTTTAAAACAATTTTACAACAAGATTTAGTAACTGTGACATAAGACATGTGTACATGTGGACGTGTAATTGCAACTGAGCTGCCATATTGAATTCGTATTCTGCCAGGCGCTTCCCACACATAATTTCATTCCTCTCCCCCTTGCGTGTCGTCCTGCGCGCGTGTTACCCACACAAAGTGCCTGGGTATGAGGCTTTTAGGAATGAATTGGACAAATTAGTCGCATACCGAATTGTAGTACTAGTAGAGCAACCAAAACCTTGGCTAAGCAGCGTTGTAGTGACAACCAAGAAGTTGGGTGCACTCCGCATTTGTATCAACCCAAGACCCCTCAACAAACTCCCCCAGAGAGAAACCTACCAGATGCCGGTGCTCGAAAAAATCTTACCAGAGCTAGCACAAGCCAATGTGTTTTCTACAATAGATCTGCATTCTGGAATCTGGTATTGTGTATTAGATGAGGAATCTAGTCTGTTAATCATCTTTGGCACACCCTTTGGCCGATACCGATTGCTTCGCTTGCCGTTCGGATTATATCTGTTTCCCCGGAAATCTTCCAGTAGCATCTCAACCAAGCAATCAAAGGTTTAGTGGGCATTCTCAACATCGCTGATGATATTCTAATTTACGGCGCAGGCGAAACTGAGGATATAGCAAATGCCGATCATGACCGGAACCTATATGCCCTCCTTGAGCGATGTAAAGAGCGGGGTATAGTGTTGAACTCTGACAAACTCAAGGTACGTCTCAAACGAGTAAAATTTATGGGACACGTACTTACCCCCATTGGATTAGAACCCGACCCAGATAAAGTGAGGGCTATTCAAGAGATGCCCAGACCACAGGATGTGGAGGATGCTCAGCGACCGATCAGGTTCGTCAATTATCTAGGCAAGTTCCTTCCTCTCCTGGCCGACGCCATGAAATCGACTCGCCGTCTTACTTGCAAAGATGCAGTATGAGAATGGCCAGACGAGCAAGAACAAGCATTTTGTAGAGTAAAAGCGATGGTAGTGGAGTTACTAGTCGTCAGCTACTACAATCCAACCTTACCACTCGAAGTCCAATGCAGCGCCAGTCAAAAGGGTCTTGGGGCTGCCTTGATGCAACAGGGCAAACCAAATGCCTTCACTATCCGTTCCCTTACGTCAACCGAGCGGCAGTTTGCACAAATGGAGAAAGAGCTGTTCCCAATTGCATTTGCAGTGGAAAGGTTTCACTAATACATCTTTGGCCATCCATTTCAGGTGTACAGTGACCCTAGACCCCTCAAGTCGATTATAAGAAAACCTTTGTTGCAAGCACCTTCATCGCAGGAACCCGACCACAAAGAGTTTGAGCAAATTAACACAGCAAGTCCTCTCCCCTTTTCGAAGTCACATTTCGTTAAGATCAGAGCGGAAACATAGCGTGATGGTACTCTACAAGCATTAAAGGCAGTAATTCTCCAAGGATGGCCCGATGATAGGAAATGCCTCCACCCACAAGTTCGGCCGTATTTTAGCATGCCAGACGAATTGACGGTTGAGTATGAGTTAGTCTTTAGAGGGGAACTTGTTGTTATTCCAACTGCGTTGCACCAGCTTATGAAGCAGAAAATCCACACATCTCATATGGGGACAGAGTCCTATCGCGCTGAGCCCGAGAGAGTGTCTTCAAGCTGGGTATGTTTGCAAAGATTCGTCAGCTTGTTGGAACATGCAAAAGAACACCGTATCATAAGTCCATGGAATAGCAAAGCGAACGGAAATGTCCAAGCGGCCGTGAAAACAGCAAAGCAACTACTGCTGAAGGCGCCAGATAGTAAGACAGACATTCATCTAGCGCTTTGGGATCAAAGAAACATTCCCACACAAGGAATGACTGCAAGTCCCGCGCAACGATTCCTGAACCAATGAACCCAGACACTACTCTCCACAAAAGAAACTCTTCTTCATCCAAAAGTTCCCAGGGCAGAGGCCCAGCAGCAGAGCATGGAAAAGAAACAAACAACTCAAGCACACTACTACAAGCGGAATGCTGGAAATCTACTACACCTGAGGAAAGGTGATGTAGTGTGCAATAAGCCATGAAAGCCTTCCATCCACGTTTGGGAAAGAGGTACGATCATGCAGAAAATCGATGACAGATCGTATCTGGTTGAGACCACGGAAGGAACGATATACCGATGCAACCGTTATTATCTAAGGAAAACACCAGAGTCAACTACAGCGTCAAAGGAGGACGAAGAGGTTGAGTTTGGAACACGGTATGAAGAAAACAAGGAGGACGACCGGGCGATAGAGGAGTCAATGAGTTTAACTTCCAAACCAATGAGGGTTGGTGTAGGCACGCCAAGTTCAGTGACATACCAGCATGAGCCTACCAAGCTGGGTAAACCACAACGTCAAAGACAGAAACCAGCTTATTTCGCAGACTACACCTTTGAGTAAATATGAACACACTCTGATAGCAAATCTTCCGTACGTTATGAGGTGTAAGCGTAGTTACTGAGTATCTAGAAACAATACCAGTAGAGAGGCAAACCTGTTAAAAAAAGAAACTTCAAAACGGGGAAGATGTTACAATATATAAAAAAGAAACTTGATAGTTAATATAGTTAATATTAATACGGCTTATGTTTTGTTAATGTGATTAGGCGGGACTGAGCGCTGGAATTGCGAGTTAGTGTGGGTTTTAGTGCGGACAATAGAGTAGAAAGTGCAAGTGAAAGTTTGACAAATAGAACTTGAAACAAGCATTATTTTCCTCTTGTTGTATCAGTTTCATCTTTAAAATTACTAAAATCTCAAAATATGCATACTCTCTCTTGCTTAATAATGAATAAGATGACCCCCCTATTCTATAGACTAAAAGCATAAGTGGAACGGCTTTAATTCTCCATGCTATTAGGAATATACTTTTGATATCCTAGTCACATATACAGGAGGTACAACATTGATAAAATAATGCCTTTCAAATTGAAATTAGTGAAAATTACAAGTGATTTCATTGTTTTAAACTACTTCGAGTTACAATACATCTAAGCATGTTTTATACACCAAAGAGGTCAGCTATTACAGCGTATTTCATTCAACGGGTCGTACGTATTCAATAAGTAGGACGTATTTTGTTTTACGGCTCATTAACTTGTTCTAGGCGATTATAGCTGCTCAGATGAATTCAACAGAATATGGCATTATGATTGATTCATTTTGGAAAAGCTGTATTTTTTTCTATATGCACTGACACTGCACTTTTGTGTTTTTGTAATTCAAATTCCTTATGCAATGTCAATGCTATTTTCTGTACTGACTGCATCGTTTTGAAAGCTCAAAACGACCAATTGCCAGCAGGAAAGATATTTCTAGTAGTTTTTCAAATCCAAGATTATATCCACAAAACAATATTACTTTTTTAACCAAAATTTTGAAAAAAGTGGGTTTTAAGGCCATACACGCGCAAATTCTTCTTGCAAGCTATTGTCACACAGGCGGATGCTATGTTGCAATATTGTATGGAGTTTAGTCCCATGTCAACATTTTCCAGCGTATTTCTTAATCCGTCACGTTGCGTCTCAAGAAAGTGGAACACTGACTGTTTCACTCTGACTCCTCCTTTGATAACATGGCAGAATTACGATGCAAGTTGCCGCAAAGATTGCCTCATCTAGCATGATCTTTATACTTTAATTTGTTTTTCGCAGAAAAAGCTCTCTAGAATATTTATAGTTTTTTGCGCTTGTGAAACGTATAAACTATTATTATTATTAAAGGAGACAATGGAAATATAGTGTAAACAATTACATTGAAAACTTGGATTCCCACAATCTATTCTAACCTAGTGTAATTACATAAAGTACCCTCAAAATTGTTACTCAAAAAATTCAAAATTGCAGGCGCATGTCCTATAATCCTATTTGCGCCAATTTTCAATTTTCAAGACTCAAGAGCACTGAGCTATAGAGTCAAGAATTCAACGTATGTCCAGAAACAAGACAAAATTGTGTACTGAAGCTCACAAATTATTCAAACACGGCCTACGTAATTTAGCCCTCAACAAGGTACGTAAAATTTCCTCTGGCAGCCTGACTACATCGCTTAGTTGGCGATATTGTTTGTATATAGTACGTATTATATTCGTATCAAATGACGACATAGAATTTCTCTCATATAATGCTAATATGAAATCATATACATCGCTTAAAACGTCTAGCGCAGAAAATTTGTTTGTCTATATCACCTTTAATCGAGTTTATACTGCCAAACTGGCTTTGAACAAGTGCCATGATCTAACGAAATCTTCGACAACTATTTACTTTAGAGTAATATAATTGTCCAGAATTTATTAAAATCACAAAAGTTGTCCGAAGTTGCTTGAGCAGTATAAACTTGAATGAATAAGATTTGGGCTATTCAATGTTGTTGAGATAGCACAAACAATTACTTGAAATCATCACTCATGCTTTGTTTTGTGAAAAATTCCTGTTAATAGACTAGACATGACCACAGCCCCAGGATGATGAACTTAAATATTAAGTGCTGTACTTACTGTCTATTAGTGAAAAATTCTTCACAAATCAAAGCATGAATGGTGTCAGGTAGTTGATTTGTTCTGTTGCAACAATGAAAAGCTGGTGCTGCAAATATGAAATAAGTGAGACCGTGCTCTATTTATAAGTATTGAGAGTTGTTTGGTAGGAGGAGGGGTGTGCAGATTTCGAGTTGCCTTAACCATATAGATGCTGTTACACTGTACAACTTGCCCTGCACTTGTTGTGATTCTAATTCCAAGCAAAACTACAAGCATGAAATACCTTGTAATTGGCTAGTCTCGCAATACTTCTGTTGATTGAAGCATTACATGAAGTAAATGCATGTTCTACTTTTTAAAATAATGCCAATCTAACGCGAAGTTTTTTCCAAATGCAATGCTAGCGAATGAAGCGATTGGAAGGTGCGTTACGAAAGAGGTTTCATTGTGTAAAAAAACACCTTTAACAGGAGGCACAAAACCATCTTGAATTATTGTTACCCCTGCATCAAGGCTTCAAAATACTTCAGTCACTGATTCTGCAGTTATGTTGTTGTTACTTGGTCCCTTTTTTTCAGCTCACAGTCATCCTACATTTGATTTTAAAGCAATTGATAATCAGCCATGCTACAACTTGTTACTAGCAGCGTTTTCATTCAATGCATTCACATGAGAAATTGGCATGTGGACAAGATTGTTTAGTTATTTAACTGTTAGGTGGCTAGAATCTCTCTGACGAGGAAAAATGCCTGGAGTTAGACAGATTCAATGCAAAACTGAGTCACTTGTAAGTCCTTCACCCAAACGGGTTAACAACAGACGAGGCTGAATATTTTAGTTTTCTAACTAATGAGTGGCAAGGATATCTCCTTTGGGCCAGTTGTTAACGTAAAATAGTCTTATTACTTTTCTACACTATTAGTGTTCTAGTATCATTGAACAACGACAATGTCTTATCATATATTCAAGCTTGATGCCATTTAGCTACTTACTTGGTATATTCTCTACTAAATGTTCACTTTTTTTTAAACTGACAACAGTTGAACATTCAATAGTACAATAGTACACTTTACTCAACAATACTTTATTCAATAATATTTAATATATTCGTGCGACTTTTATTTGGCTGTATTTGAAACCATTTTACGCATTTCACCTAATATGCACAATACATGCTGCAAGCCCACATCTTGGTCTAAGAAGTAAGATGCATTGAAAAAAGAGACCAAACTGAAGCGACTTAAGATTACACACGAGTCACAAATAGAGGCATACATCATACACAAGTAAAAGCTTGCTTTGGAAAGGAAAGAGTCTTTGTGGTCAATGTTAGTTTTGAATCGCTAATGACGTCATTCTCTGTTTCGCAAGGTTGAATTTAAGACGCACGCCCGCGGGCTTTTAGCAATTGCATGACTTAGGACGCCTCACGAGAGTGCAAACATATATAGCTAGTGTGAACGCTGTCGTGAGAGGAACAACTGTTAATCATCATTTGCCAAATTCTATTTTACTGTACATCTACCGCGAATTTGCGTACTTCTGTCGTGGAATTGCCAATCGCCAACTCTTCGGTGGGCATGTAAACCAAAGTGAGTTTTACTTATAAATATTTTATCGTCTTTTTATTGCATGCATCATTTAGACAATAGCTTCTTTGTAATTGCATGAATGATTTAGTTTTGCACTAAAACTACCAAACGCCTTGAACTTCAACGTAGTTGCATGTACATAAAGTGGATCGTGAAGAATTGTGAATTGTTTTAGTTGCGCGCAGTACGAGCACGCCAGATACTTAGTAGCTATTTTTATTGTCATCGTGTTATCTAGTTCGAACCTACACTAGTCGACGCTGCGTTACACTCTACGCTATTCTACTCCTGTCTGCCACCTGTATCGTCTACCTAGTCTACACATACCTACCCGTCTACCGCATCGATATTGTCAATTGTATTTGAACAAATTGAACTATTAAAGATTTATATATAACGATCTGTATACGCGTTTTGTGAAAATTCCGTTCTGTTGAGTTCGAAATATCAGCGCACCGTGTACTTTAATGTCATCTTACGAGTTTCACCACAAAGTTTCTGTTCGTAAGATTACAGTCAACACTTGTAAGTTACCTCTTGGTGGAACCTTAGTCAGCCATGAATATTACTGTATAATTTTATGAGTCGTGTACGTTTTGCGGTGATTTTAGTAAAAAACCTGCAATGATGTTTGTATGTATGGTGTTTGCTTACAATAGGAAAAGACGATAATGCATGTACCTAGGTTGACAATCAACCTCGCAGTCAACGTTCAACTTCCTAAGTACAGCTGTGATCCGGACGTAGAATGCAAGACTTATAGACGTCCAACTCAAGTCGTGATTGTAGACGTTTTTGAAGTTGTTTTCACACCGGACATGGCTTATGCCTTATTTATTGGTCGCTGCCAGGAAACGAGACAACGATTAGTATAAATTTCTATTGAAAATTTTGTGGGCTAATTCGGTTGTATTTCAAAATGAGTGGAAAAATTTCAAAGCGACGGCAGGTAGACGGAAGGTAATTGCAAATAAGGAGCGCTACTTTTTGTTGACTTTAGTGACATTGCTCGGATTTTTTGCATGCGCAGTCTGGACTAATAGGCAAAGTGCAGGGCATTATTAAAGTGAAATGTCCCCTCCAATATAGTCACTCAAATAGCCACTTTTACTAATTGCAACCATTTTAGTCGTGAAAGGGTCTAAACCCCAGTTGCCGCGTTATTCATTTTTGTGGGCAGCCGCTGCGCATGCGTGACTAGACTGAAGTTTATTATTATTATTATTATTATTATTGGAGACTACTAGATACATGAAGAAGACAGAAATAGCCGTCTTAATTGCCATGCATTTACATAAGTTATTACATATATAAAATCCGAAAAGGTTATTAATATACAATATGACTATGATTCAATATTACAATTTATAAATATCGAAATTACAAGTTAAGTTAAAATTTTCCACATTAAGATCTCTTTAAACTATAATTATAAGAATTTATAGCATACACTAAAGGACTGTTCTTAAATCTATCAGTTCTAAATTTAAAATTATAGTACATGTCGGCATTAGATCTAGTTACCCTTTGTCTTTTACCCTTAACACGATCTAGAAGCAGATGGTGCAGACGGTGCTCAGTCGCAGATATATTTGCAATCAATTCAACACAATGGACTTCCCGTCTTTTGCTCAGCATTTGCATCTTGAGATAATCTAAAGCTGGGGAGTAACCAACACCTGGTAACATTATTCTGAATACTCTTTTCTGTATTCTTTCAATACTAGCACTTTGAGAATTAGTTAGTCCTCCATGCCACAACACATCTCCGTATTCAAGAGTTGATCTTATTACGCTAAAATAAAAGTGGAAAAGATCCTGCGTTGGCGCTCCATACCTTTTAAGGACCTTGAGAAAGTACAGCCGCTTTCGTGCTTTCTTCACAATATAATCGGTATTACTTCTCCATTTTAGGTTGTTATCAAGCTATATTCCTAACAGTTTAAAGGACGAGACCCTTTCAACTTCCAGGTCATACAAATTAATGCACCCAATTGTAGTTTTCTTAACACAAAAGTCGAAGATCATCTCTTTTGTTTTCTTATGGCCGGTTTACACTATCAAAGTTTCTGTGATCAAAGTAGGAATTTTTCACAGTGAAATTCTACGTTTTGAAAAATTTGGAAGAAATATCAGAGTGAATTAGTTAAGTGTTGAGCGCTGTATTAGTTCCCTTGAATATTTGTAGCAAATCCTTGAAAACTTAGGATTTACTTATCCCAAATTTCCACTTTGATCACAGAAACTTTGACAGTGTAAACCGGGCCTTACCATTCAGCACCATTCTTTGCTCGCGACAGAACGTTGAAATCCTTTGGACATTAAGTGCCATATTTCCAATTGGTTGATTTGATTTATGGTCGGCTACATTCAGTATTTCCGATAAGGTAGTGTCATCTATAAACATTGAGACGTGTTCTATGTTAGTTGCATTATCCGTCACTGCAACATCAGGTAGGCAATTAATTTTAGCAAGAAAGGAAAACGGTCCGATGTTGCTTCCTTGCGGTACACCAGCATTAATATAACGGAAATGGGACAACTTCCCCTCATATCTAACTCTTTGTTGACGTTGAGACAGATATGACACCAACCAGGGTAACAAGGGCAGGCCTTACACCAATCTTTTCCAAATCAGATAGTAGGATATTATTATTTATTAGATCAAACGCTTTGGTGAAGTCCAAAAATATGACACGGATCACTGTATCGGGGTTTTCCATAGCTGTATACCAATTGTGAAGCATTTCAAGGGGAGCCAATACTGGTGAAGACCCAGGAATTCCTCCAAACTGTCTGCTGCTAATAGCGTGTTTAGCATCATCCATCATCCACTCTAACACATAAGTTTCCTACCAAATGTCTTAAAATCATCAGTAATTGTCGACTCAACGAACGAATGACGATTCTGCGTTCGTATAAGAACTGTCGGAGAATGCCGATTTTGCCGCTGACCTTATAAATGTCTGTTCATTACACAAACATGGCGCACAACTAGGGGGCGGTCGTTCGAAAGGTGGATAGCGCTGTCCGTTGGATAGTGAATATTCAACGTGCACGAAATTGGACAAAACAATTGGAAACTTCCAAGTCTTCCATTTTGGTCAGCCATATAAATATTAGAGTCTCTAATCTATCGATATCAGTCGTAATTTGATGCTATAACGATCAAAGGAAAATTTTACGAGGCTACAAGAAATCACTATCCAATCCTTAGTGCAATCCACCTTTCGAGCAACCGGTCCCTGATGGCTGTTGTAAATAGCAGATATTCAGCGTGTTCGCGAGGGTATTCATTGTTTCAGAAAATTTCTTGTTTCTATTTCGGATTTTGTGATTGAAAGTGAAGGGGAGTGCTCTTGTTATTCTGCTTTTTTTGTTTCATTTTCTGTTTCTGTTGCTCATGGACTACTGCTGTTTAACAATTCGATCTGAGTCAAATCTTCGAGCGTACAAAACACGTCGAGGTAAACTTACACGTGGGGGGCAGGTAACTCAGAGAATCAAACAAACAAGAGCTGTTGTTGCTCACGCTGGTTGGTTTTCATCCGACATTTATTTACGTGGAACGCCACTTATTCCTTCGTGTTGAATCCCAGTCGTGCTTTCGTTTGATTTTTTTCATTTTTGTATAAGTCTGCTACAGTAACGAAAGTTACCCAATCTGTCTACACTTATCACAGCACTTGCTTGTTGCTCAAAAGACTGCAACAATGAAATTATCGATATTCTCGGCTCTCTTTGCTGTTATTAGTATCTGGTACTCACATACGGGATTGTGAACTGTTTAGTGGAGTCAGAAATGCCAAACAAGTATTATAGTTTTCCTTCTTAATAAACAAGGCAATATTGAACTAGTGGATGCATTGATATTAGTCAGTAGCAACATAATGACACATATCTGGTATTTCATTTGTCAATGGACGTTTATACGACGTATAGAGGCATTCAATGTTAGCTGATTCTCTCACTGATTAACGGTGATAAAATGTTGTCAGTGAATTCTGCAAGCAAGGTGGTATTCTCACTAATCCTAACCTGCATGAGTTAATTAAAGTACTTTTCCTGAAATTTTACTGTCACAAAGTTTTGAAACCGATCGGTTCGAGTTATTTTAGGCCTTTCATTTATTTCGGTCCTTAAGGAATACGTATGGTTTTGAATAGAAGTGTGTCGATGAATAAGAGGATAAAGAGGGTTATCTGGTTTCATGTTTGCGACAAATCTGTATCACCGACAATTAGTCTGGGGTAATAGTCCAAGATTGTGGATGTAGTAAGAGTACACATCATTTTTGCAAAGTTCATTGCGATTAATCTTGAAAAAATTAATTTGTCGGAGATAATAGTTCTAGATCATGGATCCAGTGAGAGTACACCTCACACAGCTTGTTTCCAAGGATATTCGACAATAATTTAGGACCATTGATTGATAAGTGGAAGATATTATTCCAAAATCACAGAACCCCGGCAAGAGTACACAGTAGCTTAATGTCAATGTTCACTGTCAAAATCTTATCAGCATTCATTAGATGGAGACAATAGTCCAAGATCACAGATTTAGGTTTGGATCTTATTGGTTGGGTTGGGGTCGGGTTAAAGTTATTGAAACGTTATTAATAAATGTACTAGCTATAATCTTTACAAATATTTTCTTATATAATTGTCATGGTAATGTTGTATAATTAGTATAATACTTATATTCTTGTATATATGCATATAATGTAGCTTAGTGTAATGACAATTTTATAGTGTACGTAGAAGTACTACCTGTAGTTCAGGGTAATACTGCAAGAGGTTTTTATTAAACTAATAAATAAATAAATCAATCAAGGACCTATATCTAGTTGTGCCTTCACGCCGGATCCATGGTATTGTTTAAAGAGTTCATTGCATTGTGCCTGCCGATGGTTTTTAATTACCAAGTTATTTTGCAAGGAAGAATGATTGAACAAGACGCCAGCTCTGGCGTTAACTGCGGTGCAAATGTTGTCGGGTTTGACTATAGGAGCCCTGGGTATGAGGTGAGCACATTGAAGTCTTTTGTGAATTGAATGGGTTCGCGTTCACGATGTGGACTAATAGTGAGGCGGATATGTGCATGAATAGTTCCCGTTAGGGTTAAAAGCACCAAATTTGGCAGAGAAGCTCCTTTTCATGAGTACGTCAACATTCAAA
>JAOBYK010492566.1:0-11077 GCA_025434845.1 Phenganax subtilis | reverse complement strand
ACTTCGTGAAATTGTCCTGCTCTTCTATAAAAACAAATTGATCTATTATTTCCTCGAATTTAAACTTTCAATGTAGCCTATTTTTAATGAAGAACTCTCTAAATTTTTCGTCTCAAAGACCAAGTACTAGATTCATCTCTTATTGATCCTGTTACCTAATCTATCTATCGAGAAAATTGTTCTCATATGTATTCACTGATAAGTGTTTTGCAATTGCAACTGTTAACGCAAATTTACTACACGACTGCAGCGCGTCTTGTGTATACTGCTTCGCCATGCTCTATAACTGCTCTATGATTCGCTATCTCAGATTTATACTATGAGGCCCAGATCAAACGTTGCTTTTCTCATGTGCCGAACCTAATGCAAATAACCTAAAATGTTTGCCTGGGTTCATTTGCATGAGGTTTTGCGTATGACAAGAGCGATGTTGGACCTATACTTTTCCCTATCATTTGGCAATCTTAGTTACTTTCATTTACAGTTCAATACAAGCTTACTTGTCGTTGATGCTATTTCTATGATACTTGGTGCTTCGCTTCTCATATCTTTAGTTAATTGGTTGGAGAAAATCCCCGTTTGTTGTTGATCCAGGGATGATTCCTTCCCCTGAGTAAGAAACACTGGTGAAGACGGTCTATTCCTTCTCAATTCATCCTCTTCATTATTCCCATGTTGTTTCATGTCTTTTTGTTCAGTTTCATTGTCCAGTTCAACTTCGGCAGTTTCTTTATGCAGTTTGAATATCTGAGTCACGTCATTCGCTGTTTCCTCCTATACATCGTTTTGTTCGTAATAGTAGGTATTATGACTCTTTAGTAGTCTAAAACTATATGCTCTTATAGTTTCTTGTTTTGTATTCTTCATTCATTGGCTTCAGTAAGTTTAGTAAGTTTAAAACAATGAAAACTAGTTAATACTGGGCACATGCTTCTTTGACTTTTTGGTACAACTTACCGAATCTACCTTTTTCTCAACTATTTTCTCTTGTTCTTTATTGTTTGTCTCTCTTATCTCCGCTAATGCTACGATAAAAGCAGACAAAAAAGTCAACATTTCCCAACCTTAAAATTTCTTTTAACAACTCACTTCGCCAAAGGCAGCAGCAATGATTCTACACCTTTGAAACTGTCCGTCATCTTCTTTCGTTCTCTGCTCGCCCACAATTGTCTTTCTTCTTTTTCTGCCTCAATCCCGCCTCGTTCCCTTCAGAACAAGAACACATACAACTCAGATTTGTATGTGAGTTTATGCTTCAGTCTATATGCTTCAGTTTCCTCCTGCTTTAATCACTGGACACAAGTCAGATTTTGTTGTCTATCATTAGTATTCTTCACTTAACCCACCAAGCTTCAACACAAGCTCTTTCCTTGGGGAACACTGGTCTATCATCCAGATATTTCAAGTTTTTCTAGAAGAGATTGGCCTCGTTGTTTGTTAATACACTTCAAAATATAGCGTTTAGCAATCGTATTTTTCATGATTATATCGAAATAGATACAGTAAATGCATACAATTTTTAAAATCATCTGTTTGCGGTAATGCTTTATCTTCTTGATCACAGGATTTCCCATCAAATTGACTACGCTCTACGAATCAAAAACAGCAAAAAGGTGCTTTGGACTCTAACAATGTATGAGCTATTTTGTCCTGGTGACTTACTAGTTTCGGCATTGCAGCAAATACATCGATTATTTCTGGGTCGTCCAAATGATTATGAGACAAATCTAGCACGCTAAAGAATTTGACATAAAACCCTTTTGAATTCAAGAGCAATCTGATAAAACATCAGCATTGCAAATCAACTGACCTTAAATATTTGCAGTCCTGAACTGCCTCAATGTCTTTCATTGTTTTAAGTCGATTGTGAGCAATTTGTAATGTGTTCAACTTGGGAAGACCTTCTATAACATAGATATATAATAAGACTTGTATAATTCTTCCATGTAAGGCATTTTAATACCAATGGAATTTTCAAATGATCAACAGTATCTGTACCAATGTTTTCAATCTTCTTTATGGAGTTATTGCTAACGTTTAGTGTGTCTAATAGCAATAGATGGCTCAGGTTTTCGAGCTTCTCTATCAAATTCTGATGCAAATACCTGAATATAATAAATCAGCAGTTTTAGAACTGATAAAGCTATCGCCACAGGAAAATTCTGTAATAACTGACAGAGTGGGAAGACTGACATCTTGATGAGTAAAATCATTTGACATTAGATGGAGAGGAAAGTATACAATTAGGTACATTGCAGCTCAATGTGTTGATTAACTAATTGATTTGACATAATCTTATTCACTTACAGGCAACGAAGCTCTGTCTGGTTATCAAGTCCTTCTATCATACGAATGCCATTACAGTTCAACCAAAGGCATTTCAATCCTGTGTAGTCTTCCAAGTTTTCAATTTTACCAAATCCTGGAGAATACAAAAAGGTACTGAATCGTTGAGAAAATATTTCAAATATGATTAAATTGGCCATATTTCAACTCTAAAGTTACTCATAACTGCACCATTTGTTGTGATGTCTTGTTTTTGGGTGTTTTGATGTCTGTACAAAGTACTGGTGGTGCCTTATACTATTACATCTTTTGTCACCTCTACCAGCACAAGTACTACCAGCATTATGCGCATACTAAAACATCTGGTTAAATGCACCAGCCAAGATAGCCAGCTGGCATGATTCCTTGTTCAAAATGTTGTTCAAATTGCTCAAAGATTTTGTTGTTCAAATGTTCAAATTGCTCAAAGATTTACTTCTGGTTTTAAATATTTGTTATGGAGTACTGTCCCTGTTGCAATTGTTTTTAAAACTTTCTAGCCTAAACAATCTAAAGCTATATTTCCATTACCTTTATAATGTAGATAGAGCACATCATTAAGATAAGGTGTTCTGTACAATTTAAGTTGCTTGCAAATGTCAAGGAGTACCTTTCGTGTCATCCTTTAAAACAGATATATGTACACATATATATAGAGGTATATATACCTCGATTAGTGGACACCCTCTTATAAACAATTATATATGTGTATGTATATGTATATACAGCCAAACATCTATTGAGCGGACGCTTTCGGGACCCGCTGACTGAGCTGTCTGCTGAAAAGAGGTGTCTGCTGAAAAGAGGTGTCTGCTAAAAAGAGTTTATGGCAATAGTATTTTGTTCATTGAAGCAGACATTGGGACCCGAGATATGTGTCCGTTTAAATAACAATTAGATTATGAGCTCGAGATTTCTATGTGAATAATTGAATTGTTTTCGTGCAAACTGTAAACTAGCAGAGACTATTTCCACTATATTTCACTTAAAGGCCTACGCTTTGAAATTTAAAGGAGAAATTTTGAGCGAGTTGTACTTTGTCTAGCAACTGCTTTTACTCATCAGGCTAGGTCGTAGTATAAAAATACAAAATGTACAAGAATACACAACTACTTTGGCCATTTATCTTCGTCGTCTTTTGAACCATCTATGCAATCAGCTTTCTCTCCCGTTTCTTCTGCTAATGATGGCATTTAAAAAAATGGCAAATGCGTAATAAATTGACTTTGCTTGTAAAAATTTTAAAATTTTGGCTTCGCTTCTTGCTGCTGCTATAGCAACAATGCAAGTGCTTCCACTTTAATTTTACATTTCGAAGTTTCCATGTCAGGGCATATTCTCCGAAGGAAGCGTAACGGAACTACGAATTGTTAAATTTCATGTGTAGGATCTCAAATTTGACACTAGTGTTCGCATACTGGTCTATTTTTTCTACTTGCAAGTGTGTTTAGAAAATGAGTTTCAACATGAGAGTGATATGTTAATTATGAAAGAACGCCACTCGTGACTTGGCACTTTAAACTGGTTTTTGGCTTTGATGGTTCTTAAATTTTATAGGTTTCAAGAAGTTTTAATTAACGTGTTCACATTGAAAGTTGGTATGATGTTCTATTGTTTTCTTGTAGAACATTTATTCAACTCTTGCACTGTTGGGAAAAGTTTCGCTTTGACAAATACAGCGATGTCCGCCATTGTAGTAAAATTTATAAGTAGGGGCTGGGCGCGTTGTGTCTTTATTTACCAGCATTTCGCCCAGCCAAGTGATTTGTATTGCTCAATTTGTTGTTATTTATTGCAGACCGAAATGACCCACTCTGGTTCCGAGAAAAGAAAAGCGTTAGTAAATAACAATGATTCGACTCAGCTCAGTTGCCATCAAGTCACATTATCACAATCCAGTTTGCCTTTTTACTATAGAGATCTGAAAGTTGTTATACTTGGTGATTCATCCGTTGGTAAAACAACTTTGATTCATCGATACATGGAAGGTGTCTTTACCAGCAAAGCTTCGGTAAGGGTGCGCGGGTGTTCACCTACCCATTGGATGATGCACGTTCCTCTCTTGTAGTAACACCATCGAGTGTAAAACAGTAAAACATGAAACCATGTGTATTATTCCTATTGTAGACCATTGGAGCATCTTTTTTTTTAAAACAGTGGGGTCCGTATAATGTTGCTATTTGGGTAAGCAATACAAAAATATGATATCTAGTGTTTAGTTTTATGGGCTAAATTTTGCCACAATAGGTTAGGTGGCAACTGTTTTTCCTGATGAGTAAAATTGGGCTGGTATTAGGCTGAGTAACAAGAAAAAGTGTAGAAAATTCAAGTGCCATGTTTTAACCTATGAAGATTGATACTAGAGTTCCTTATTGTTAGTTAATTAATATCATTTGCTAATTAAGCTCTTAAAGTACAAATTAAGTGACTGATGTACTGGCAAAATTAAGGCCCTTTAACTCACTCTGTTTTTTTATGATATAGGATACTGCTGGAGAAGAGAAATACGCTGGACTTTCTTCGTTTTATTGTCGCGGTGCATCGGCTGCCATCTTAGCTTACGACTTAACACGGCACGACTCCTTAAATGTTTTAAAAGAACGACATATACCACTTTTGGAAAGTGCAGAAGATAACTGCCAATGTGTCTTAGTTGGAACTAAACATGACCTAGTTGATGAAAATACTCCACAGGTCACCAAAGAAGTTGGTCAAACTTTGGCCAAGATTCAAAATAGGACTACAGAAGAAAGAGCTGCTGTACCGTATTTCAAAACTAGCTCAAAAACTGGTGAAAATGTTGAAGAAGTTTTTACTTTTATTTTAAACTCCTGTTTACCTTTGGATGATAATAGGTGTGAGGATGAAACGAAAAGAAAAGCTAGTGACGGGTGTGTGGATTTGGATAAACCTAGGCATTGGCGGCAAAAACGAAAATGTTGTTAGATGATAATGTTCTTCATAAGTTTTAGAGTCCAAGTTTAATGATGTAGTGACCACTTTAATGGTCACAATGGGGTAGATGACTTTTGAAGTTTGTAAACACAATATTGCATAGCAAAATATGGAAGGGTGTGACATGACACTGATGTTCAGAAAGAAGTCTGTGTGCATTACAGCATTGTGACTGAATTGTCTGTCAGCGCTAGCTAATATAATACCATGCAATTTTTCAATTATTTGTTGTACTTACATAATAACTGAAGCATACAAACAGCACAAAACCATCAAGTGGCATAAGTCTCACCTTACACAACTGTAATTTAACTACACTTAGCTGCATAAGTTGAATGCATTGTTGCTTAATGAGTTAAATAATAGTTAAATCGGGCTTATAATTTGTTAGGAAAATGTAATAAACACTCTAGTAAATGATGCTACTTTTAAAGAGATAGCTACAGATAAATCAAAATATAAAACAACAATCTATATATATTCACACAACACATGATCTATTTACAATATCTTGTACTAAGGTTTTATATGGCATAACACTATGCTACATTTTCTTATTAACTTAAAGAATTTGTTGGTCTACATAGCATCAACAATGTTTGGTCTCAACACATAGATATGGTGACATTTATACCCAAATTGCCATTTTCAGCAAAAAGCTGTGCCATATTTGTATCAAAAATCAAACAATCGCTGTTTGTTATTGCTGAGGATATTCCCTCGTGGATGCTGCGAGGTGTAGCCTCCCAAGCTAGTCGACGACGGTTACCGTTAAGTTCCAACCGATATACAAAATTCTCAGACTGTTTTCGGGTCCCAATGAGTTGCACAATGGCAAAAAACTGTTGGTGGCCTTCAAACTTTTCTTGTTTTTCCAAAACAAGCATAAAATGGTGTCCAAAACATGATTGCATCATCACCCAATCAACTGCACCAGGAAGGTTAATGTCTGTGGCTAAAAAGACTATATCCTCACCTTGGAGGGTTGTTATTGATTTATGTGTATGCATGAGGTGGGGCATAACTGCATCCAGTGCCCCCTGCCATTTACACGAAGCCCCCGGGCAAGGGCAAGTGTAGGGTCTAAACTCGCATGACTCTTCATGTTCAGTCTTTTCAGAAAATGGCAAAGAGACTGCACAGCCCCCTGAGTTGTACCTACATGGAAACATTATAGTGCTTGCCACTTTCTCCATTGCCAGATTTCGTATGCTGCCGAGAGGACCACGACATGTAGGGCAACATTGCAGTTTCGGGCGACAATTTGAACAAACCAAATGACCGCTAGAACACTGCAGGATTGGCGGTAAAACATAATCAAAGCAAACTGGGCACTCGAAAATACTTGTAAGATCTACATTGGCACTCGCAACGCCTTGAGATGCGGACGAATTTTGTCGAATCATTTTCCTGTTAACTGAAGCGGCAGCTGAAGGTCGATTCATAGACATAATTGCCTTTCTAAATAAAGCCTCGTATTGCAGTTTATTCAACAAGTACGGTGGCCGTTTCACGAGGTGAGTTTATTCATAAAGTACTCCTTGAGGTTCAACATGTTTTTATATGCCATCAAATGCTTAAAATTTCCATCAAATCGTGAACAAATATCGCAGCAACTGTGTCGTGATGTTTTCTCTTCCAGATCACTCAACACTGGCCGGGATGAAGTGAGGAATGGGGCGAGAAAATGAACGCGCGCTCTTATTGGTCAATTCATCGTCATGTTTATCATTATGATATTAACCCACCATCTTGAATTTTCTAGTAATCATAAACTTCCAAACATTTTCCCATCAAATGCGGGCTTTAAACTTTAAACTTGTAAACAATATGTCTACTAAGAAGTTCTTTGAATTTTTGCATGGTGATTATCTACTTTTTGTGGAAACACCACGTAAATTTGTTTATGCAAAGCTTTCGGTGTTTCCACAAAACTGTACATTGGGATATTCTACTAATAATTTCTTAACGTAAAGATAGTAACAGGAGGATACGGAACCATCAAATTCCTCAATTTACGTATAGAATTTACGCATTTTCTCGAGCAATGGTTGGTTTTCGTTTGCTACAGACACTGTCAGACAGAGAACGAGAGATACTTCAAAGTGAATAGACTATTTTGTATTTGTAATCGCTTCACGGTGTTATTATCTTTGGAAATTGGAAGCATTCATTAACTTGAATAGCAGCTTAATACATTTTATATCACGCTCAAAACATTCCGATTTAAATTTACATATACCGAGTAAGCAAAACAACCATGAAAACAACTTAATTAATTATGACAATATGACTATTACATAACGAGATTCCCTTGCCCGCAATTTTATATTCCCGGTGATCGAAGGGCTGTAAACATGTGTGCGGATGCAACAGGACTTGTAAGATTATATTCTCTGATTTTTAACATTAATATCGGTCAACTAAGGAACGCCTCTATTTTTTTTGGCAGAATGGCATTACAGGTTTTCAATTCTCTAATTGGTCGAAAACTTTCGAATGCAGTCCCGAACTGTATTTCGAGCCGACAAATTTAGATGAAATCTCAAAGGTAAGAGTCGATCAAGATTTTAGTTCAGTTTCTCGTGCGATCGTTTGCTGTGGCGATTTGCTAATGCAAATTTCAAACTGTAGCTGACTTTTGGTGAAATCATGTTGTAAGAGGCAGTTATAATTGTATTTTATATAATTATGTTCAAGATGTGCACGTGTAGAATTGCGTAATGAAATTACGTAATTATTCTGTAATTATAAAACAGTTATAAAATTATTTCTAATGTTAGAGAGGTGCCCATATTTAGACAGATCTCCACATTAGTATCCCCATTAGACCCTTAGAGAGGTATCAATGTTGACAAGGTGTCCCCTTGAGATAAAGAGGTGTCCACATTAGGGAGGAGGCCTCAGTGTGAGGTTCAACTGAATGTGTACTATTTCAGATTCTAAAACATGCCACAAAAGAAAAGAAAAAAGTCAAACTAATTGGAGTGGGACACTCACCTTCTGACATACAGTGTACCTCTGATTACATGATCAGTTTGAAAAAATTGAACAAAATTCTTGATGTAAGTAACCAATGAGTCATACATCTATTATTACTGGTGAGAATAAATGTGTTACGATAAATTGCAAGATGCTCCTTTTTACACTATAACAGCACTAGGTCATTAACTTTGTTTTAGTGTCTCAGAGTTTTACTTTTAAGTAAAGACCCTTGGATCTGAATACTCCCATATTACATCGCAGTGTTAACCTATTCCATTGGACCTTGTCATAGCTTACTCATTTACCACATGCCACTGCTATCTGAAGAGCTCACTTCACATTTAAAATTTATCATAATAAAAATATATCAGATTGATTCTTTATATTTTTAGGTAAATGTGGAAACTCAGCAGATTAATGCTCAAGCTGGTGCCACTTTGCATGAGCTTCAAGAGGAAGCTTTAAAACATGGATTATCAATTTCACTGTATGACTAAATTTTTTCATAATAATTTTGTTCTTTCTTTCCACCATTTAAGAATTAACTGTTCTTAACCTATTAAATTGTAATGCTTTCCCGTTTGCTCTGCTTGTTTATGTTTTACTCTATCTAATTCCAGATCTATAATTTTAGCCATCAGATTGGCAAGTGTCTCACCCTGGCATGTAGAATCATCTGCCGTTGGTCAGTGTAAAATATATTACAGGATCAACAAGGGTGCATTGCTAGTCAATGGTTGGGTTAGCAAAACTTTACAATTCTATTTAGAATTCCTTCAGTGTCTAACGTCACATTGGCTGGTCTCATAGCAACTGGAACACACAGTTCTGGTGCTGAATATGGTATCCTAGCAACACATGTCACAGAGATAACATTAATGACAGTGCAAGGAGAAATACTTAAATGCAACAGTGTTGAAAATCCAGAGATATTTAATGCTGCTCGTTGTCATTTGGGAGCATTGGGGGTTATACTGGATATGACTTGGCAATGCGAGAAAGCGTTCAGATTGTGTTCAAGTCGAAAGGCAGCAAAACTTGACAAGGTGATTAAATTAAAAATTTATCTGGTTAGTAAATTAAACTAGTTTACTGTACTCAGATTTCATTAAAAGTTGTACAGCAGCAGAATATAGTTTGAAATACTCTGACAACTATTACAGTAATTTTCGCAGCTATTAAGTGACAGATGTTGGTGTGATGTTTTGCTTAAAAACCAGGAGGACTAATTCAGCTAGTTTACAAATGACACATTAGAAAGTAAAACTGGCTGAAAAGTAATGTTATTAGGTTGAATCAACTATGTTATTGTTGTTTTTATGAGTCATCATAATGTATTATAGGTACTAGACAACCTTGAAAGTGAAGTGACCAAAACTGAACACTATAAATTCACTTGGTGGCCACATACAGATGATGTCAATTACTGGCATGTTGACAGAACAACTAAGGTTTGTGCATAAGTTAAGAACGTTTTGTGGTGCATATGCCACCCAGTGGATTAGCAAGAGAAATTAGGAGACTGCTTTCTTTAGATGACTAAAATCATTGCTCTAACGAGTAGTATTATTTGGCATATAGAGCTAGTAATTCATCATATCTAACATGTACAAGTACACTATAGCGTATTACGACTTATTTTGTTGGCAAATCATATTTGTAGATGATACAGTTTATGGCATTTTTGTTGGATTTGAATTAATAAGGAAGGTATATGTGATTTCAAACAATTGTTCATACTTACATTTGTTTATTTTACACAGCCTATCAAGACAAATAAAAGTTGGTTTTGGGATTATTTTATTGGCTTTCATCTTTTACAGTTTCTTTATTGGTTAAGGTTTGTATCAAACTGCTGGTTGATCCTTGAAAACACATAAACAAGTAGGGAATAAGTTTGATTTGCTTTCTCTTATATTGAGGTATAATAAACTTGTGAATAGGAGCATCATTCACTGTCTTGTGATAGTCACTGAAGCTGACCTATGCGGAGTACTTTATATTAATAGCCTAACCATCTAAGATATTTTGTTTTATATTTTTACAGTACATTCTGCCCATTGTTGGTAAAGTACATCAACAAATATCATTTCTCCTGGCTGAAATCACAACCAGAGGAGATTGTAAATGAAGCCGAGAAAGTATGAGCTAGTACATTAACTTTCCAAGAATTTTTAAATTAAATTTAGTGTTGAAGTTTTAACTTTTTGCAACGTTTTCGAAGTTGAAATGTTTTCTTTCATTTAGATCTTTACTTTTGATTGTCTCTTCAAGCAATATGTCAACGAGTGGGCAATACCAAGGTTTGTTTTTGTGGAGAGCTCAGAGGTACTGTAATATAAGATGCAAGAGTCCCCTTAATGATGTATTAGACTCATCTGGCTCTAGATTAATATTTTAAAACTTACGCTTATTGTGTTTAGAGAGAAAACAGCATATGTAATGCGACGTTTAAAAAAGTGGTTAGATGAATGTGGTTTTTGTGCTCATATGCCAGGTAATATTAAAAAAATGAGATTTATCAATCTTTGCAGGAAATATCAGTTTTACTCTGACTATAACTCACTAGACTTTCAGAGCAAAATATATAAATTGGGTGCATCACCAGTGAATGTATTAGTTTCAAGTGCTTGTGATTGCTATTTTTAATGCTAAATGGTTTTTTTAACAATACAGTAGATAGTTATAATTCTTGTTTCATAGTTGAAGTGAGGTTTGTTGCAAAAGACGACATATACATGAGTCCAGCATTTGGTCGTGATGTTAGTTACATTGGCATTATTATGTATTGGTATGTAGAAATCGATATATA
>JAOBYK010492455.1:0-13324 GCA_025434845.1 Phenganax subtilis | reverse complement strand
AATCACTTGGTTTGCTATCATTCTCGATTTCTTTGGCGTATTTTTTTTCCATAATTGAAGTTAAAGTAAAGTATTTGCCTGATGCATGCTGTTGATGTGCTCCAAAAACACTTAGAATTCATCTTTTCCATTTCAAATAACTTTTTTGCCGTTGAGAAGTTTTGTTTGCCAAAAAACAACCGAAAATATGCGCTCTAAAAGTTCAAAAAAGGACTGAATGAATAAATAATAAACTAAGGTTTTTCAAGTTAGCTGCTTTGGTGTTGCTGCTGGCAGTTAAGATTTTTTCCCAAAACCAAGATTGTCAGTATTGAATTGAACTTTGAGGTTATATTATTATTTCATTTTTTAAAAGTTTGTTGTAAAAAATATGCATGAAATATTACATATATATCGACATGGCTCGGACAAACACTAGAAGTTTTTTGTCAACATATATGGAGCTGAGCTTAGTATTTCATATAAAATATGAAAAAGAAATATAAATTTCTGTATCAAGAATGTTTTAATACCTTGCTTTTTTGCAAGAATAAAGCAATAAAATCGTTTTAAAACAAGTATGTGGGAGCGATATTCAATGACACAACTCACGCAAAATAAACGTTGTTTTGGTCGTGCGTGAAAAGACTGGGACTAGTTGTACTTTGTCGGCTTCAAATTTTGGCGGGAGGTAGCCTTCCAGTAAAATATAGTTCACTGGTTATATATAGTTCACTGGCTTTCTTGGGCGTCACTCTCAGTCCCCCAAACGCGCGGTCAACCTTGAAATGGCGAGGAGTGAGCCACTGTTTTCCTACTTCTCTTTTCTATTTTAGCCGATTTAAAAGGAAAATTTTCTGTTCATTTTACTTTTTAAATGGTCCAGCAACAGGAAAGTATTGATGAATTACTTTTAATATAAATATGATCAATATATGGCTGCTTTTTTAAAAGTCAACATGTTCAACGGCTGTTCTTGTTTTCTTGATTTAATTTTATCATCTTAATGATTATAAATATTTGAAATACTTAATGAAAATCGTATTAATATCATCAAAAAATCATATAAATCAATATCATATATTTTGCATTGGCTAAAACAGAAACAAATTGGGCGAAAACTCTTTATCTATGACCAAAACAGTAGCTCACTCCTTGGCATTTTTTTTGACCACGCGTTTAGGGGACTGAGAATGACGCCCAAGAAAGCTTCATGAGCCGCCATTTTTGACTTCACTTTTTGATCCGGAGTTGACCTTCCAAGTTATATAGTTCAGTGGAGTTGACCTTCCATGTTTTTTAGTTCAGATGCAAACCCCTTGGATTATTTACTACGATTCCCAGTTGAGCGTGGAACGCCAATAGTTTTGTCGTAATGTTTAAACGTTAGTTTGGACGTTAGCAATGCGTGTTGTCAAGGCGTTGTCACGATGTTGTCAAGTGTGCCGTGGTTGTCATGTGCCAAAACAGATAAACTTGATCTATTTTGGCACGTGACAACTACGGCGCACTTGACAACATCGTGACGACGCCTTGACAATACGCATTGCGTAGCATCAAAACTAAATGCTTAAACGTTTAAACATTACGACGAAACTGTTGGCGTTCCACGCTCAACTGGGATCCCAGTAAAAAAT
This sequence comes from Phenganax subtilis, assembly GCA_025434845.1. Classification (NCBI taxonomy): domain Eukaryota; kingdom Metazoa; phylum Cnidaria; class Anthozoa; order Malacalcyonacea; family Clavulariidae; genus Phenganax; species Phenganax subtilis. The sequence goes on along the minus strand of JAOBYK010492455.1, from coordinate 11,708 downwards.
ATACTTCACTTCGTGTAACCCAGCGCCATGGTGCCATTGACTTATGCACAGCGAAACTGAAATTGCAAACTGGATGTGGAAACACAATGTCTGAGAATGAACGAAATTCAAATTTCGAACTTCAAAAATTCAAAAATAAAAAGTATAAATTTGTGTTAGTTGTTTTTGTCGATGGGAGTTCAGCATTTGTGGAGCATTTTAGAAACATCGAAATTAGAAGAAAGCGTAAATGAATTACGCTACAAGACTTTGTGCATTGATCTAAGTCTGTGGATATGTGAAGCACAGAGAGCGAAAGGTTTGAAAGAACAGTTGAAACCATATCTGAGAAATGTGTTCTTTCGAACTCTTTACTTGACCAGTCTCGGTGTTCGACCTGTGTTTGTGGTTGATGGAATTCCTCCTGAGATAAAACGAGAGACGATAGTCAGAAGATTGCAGGAACGCCGAGGACATCTAGCTACAGATGGTCAGAAACAAAAAAAGCTGAGCAGATCTAGGTTTACAATGATGTCCAACGAAGTACGTTAATAACAGTAGCTATAAGAAAGATATATATTTCAGCCTATTGACCGAGTGGCAATATGCCACAACGTTTCCAACTTGTTTGTTTTTACTCTGTCTAATGCCAGAAGGTATTACTCATCAGGGTTAAACACTTGCTATTGACATAGACTGCAGAGTTGGGCACTTTCCGCCAAGATCTTGAGCGTGGAGCTCTCAGGTAATTGGTCAGCACTTGTTTCCATCTACCAAACTGACGTGACATCATATCAATCATATCCATGATTATGTCCTGTGTCCATGATATGGTGCATGATAATATCACTGAATATCTTCGCTTCCGCTATCGGATCCTCTTCGTCTTCAGTCGCCAAATTTGAAAACCCTCAAAATTCTTAAGATACACTAGATTCACTAGAATTATTAGAATGTGCACATGAATGCAACGCACAATGTACGTCTTGTTTTAATAATTTAAGGGGAAGTGTGATACCCTTCGGCAAGCTGAAGTATTTATGTATCTTGGAAGAACTGAAGCGTAATTTACATAACTTCAAAACATCTCACCTAAATATTAATTGAAAATATGTTATGAAGAACGTAAGCTGAATGAAGTGTGATCAATGAGAGGGACACAATACCTAGCTCTATTTCATAGTATGTAGATTTTGACAGTTCCAGTTCATCAAGAAACAAAACCATTTCATAAACAATCTGTAAAACTGTACAATACATCTATTGAACGAAAGAAGAGGATCCAATAACGAAAGCCAATATTCAATGTACCCAAATAGGACGTCACTTCAGTTTGGTGGATGGAAACAAGTGCTGACTCAGGTAATTAGGGTTCAGGGGCCGGTTGTTCAAAGCTGGGTGAGCGTTAACCCTGGGTTAAAATTTAACCAGCTGTTTGGTTTGTGCATTTCTGTATGTTTATTTGTTTCAAAACGTTGCAAATAAAGGCATCTTTTTACATAGATTAGCTTTGTGGAAAAGCTTTGTCAAGTTACTAAACAAGTGGTAAAAAATTTTGCATCAAACTTTTTGTTAACCCAGAGTTAACACTGACCCGGCTTTGAACAACGGGCCCCAGATGCACATAAATTCTTACTGGCAAGCCTCTGGTACACCTTAGGTGCGAGCAAATGCGCACGAGATTTCCAGGCGTTAACGACAGCCAGCTTACAAATAGTATCTTAATAAAAATTTTAAGTATTCAGCAGGGGCCGGTTGTTCGAAACTGGGTTAGCGCTAACCCTGGGTTAACAATAAGTTTGATGCAAAATTTTCAACCGCTTGTTTGCTAACTTGACAAAATTTTTCCACAAAGCTAATCTATGCAAAAAGAAGCCTTTATTTGGAAAGTTTTGAAACAAAAGGACATAAAGAAATACACAAACCAAACAGCTGGTTAAATTTTAACCCAGGGTCAACGCTAACCCAGCTTTGAACAACCGGTCCCAGATGGCTAGGTGCATTAGGTGTACTTGTAGAAAATATGTTGCACAAATCAGGTGCGTCGAGATCTTTAAACTATTTTCATCTCGGGTGCAGCAACGCCCAACTCTGCGGTCTGGCTATTGACTAAGGACAAGAGTCTGTTCTTGCTAGTGTCAGGCGAAGCAAAATAATGAAAAACAATACTACACACTAAAGTACATAATTTGTCATCCTATGGCTTAATGTAAGGCTCTCTCTGGTTCATTGCACCTGACTTCATCTTGTCATCGACGCTCATACCTTCTTGCACAAGTGTACACACAATGTCCAAGGCCTTGCAAAGAGCTTCTGTAGTCTGAGCCATAATATCAGTCAGACTGTAACTTCTAGATCAACGTCGGTTTATACAACTCTTTGAATTTGTTTGGCAATGAAATATATCTGAAACATACTAGCATTGGAATGTATATTGAACTCACATTTACAACAACAACCATTCAAACAACAAGCACTCATGCTATATAAATTAGCATTGAACTATCTGTCAATATTTCTGGTTAAGCTGCTAGCAGTAGTATATCCCATTGTCCTCTACTTTATAAGTTTACTCTCTTAAATGATAAATCATGTGAGCTAGTCAAAATGTGATTTTGTGCACGATGTCATGAATCAAGTTTGAGGTGTCTATTCGGTGTAAGTCAAGTAATGATGTTTTGTGCTCCTTGTTACTGTTAACTGAATTAATCATACGTGAAAGTCTAATGGAACCCTACACTGCAACTACCCAGTTTATGTGACTACCCAATTTATGAGAATGTGTTACTTTTGCACAAGTAAGGCAGAGCTATTAGCCTTTCTTGCCTGAAAACGCAGAACTTTAATACAATAACCTGATTAATAGGACCACATATTTAGGCCCAATGGTGGTTGTAAAAAGAGAGCTCGTCTATACATCAATTATACCCTATGACTCTTATATATTTATGCATATAGTGTTGTGAAATGATGCGATTGCTTGGAATTCCTTTTGTCAAAAGTGATGGAGAAGCAGAAGCAACATGTGCATGGTTGAATGAAAATAGTGTAAGTGTTATTTCCTGTCTCCAAAATTGCACAAAACGTTTTCCTTTGAGAGGATCAGTATGGCGATGAACCTTCCAAGTTCCAACAAGAGTCATCTGCAGTCGTCTCTTTTCGAAAAGGTTTTTTTAAAAGTTGAATTAGTTGACATGCGCCAACCAACTGCACTTTACGCCCCACATTCGAACAGCTGCGTTTTTCTTGCGTGTATAAATATCTTCTGCAGTTCCCCTTAAGTGAGGTCCGAATGGCGAGGGTTATCAAACAAATTGAAAGCACTTTCGGGTATCCTCTGCATACCCTCGTCTTCAACTTGACCTCACTTTCTTCTTCATTACCTTTTGTGTGTGCACTTAAGTATTTCTACGTTTTCATCTTCTCAGATATTTTGTTCTAGTAGTAAAATATCAAATACTAAATATGATATTTAATGAAAGGTCATGAAGATGTTCTCAGTGTCTGTGGTTTAAAGTTAGTTCTTTTTTTCTGTTCGTGCTGTCGACTGCCAGCTGCACGTACTCAACAGTTACAATCCCAGGTTCACACTCCTAAAATTTGCACGCATAATATAAATTATTATATTACTATATATATATTATTGTAGTTTTTTAGTGAGAGTGTGCGAAGTTCGATGGAAAATTTTAAGTCGCAACGCTTGCCACGTCTTAAAATGCCTGTGATAGTGAGATGCGCTCAAGGAGTTGTTAATGACGAGGTGGTTCATGAAAAAGAATTTGGGGGAATATTTCAATTTTCAAGCTTTTATAGATGAACAAAATGATGTTTTTACAAGTGTTTTGAATGTGTATTATTACTAACGTTCTTGAAAAGCTTGGTGGAGCTTTGAAAACTAATAGCCGAACTTACCCTACTTCCACTCTATTTCAAAGCTATCATCAAAGAAAATTCAACGAATTTATTTCTTACACGGCTAACCCACATTCTAAAAAGTGAGGCTCAGACGAGATTTGAATTCGCATCTTTCAAATACTAGTCCGCTGCTCTACCAACTCTTGCACTCTTGTTCTCGTTTCATTCGCTTGTTCAAGCTTGGTGATGAAACTAGTACAAAAAGTGACGAAATGAGGTCTAGTATTTGAAGAGGGGTAGGTGAATCTTTAGATAACCCTCTCCATTCGGACCTCATCGGAAATAGGTTCTAGTCGTATTTAAATAAGCTATTATCGTGTCACACAGTGCATGTGGGACGCTAACTATCTGATGTCAGTGCGCATGTCAACTACCCTGTTTTGCAGGACTCCAGAAAAACAGGTGCTGTCGTCGTTTTGTTTCACTCGTTAGGTTGCTCTCTCACAATTGTCTCAACTGTAGTTTGCTTACTCTTGGGTCAGCTGGAACTTTTGAATTATACCCGCTACGTTTTGTTTTCTCATACAGTTTTGATCGTGAAAACTCGTTCACGTTTAAAATGAATCAAAGGTCTCAATGAGACGACTCGCGGATCAAAAAGAAACAATAGACTAAGCAAAGGGAATAACGCATCGTGACCATAAACAGATTACAATTTTACGCATTATTTAGCTTTATTTTATGCATTATTTAGCTTCTGCTGAAACCAGCTGACCAGTTTCGGGCGCACAAAGCAGGCTGGAGGCCATTAGAACGCAAAAGTATTCGCTAATCGAAATAGAGTGATAGCAATGACTCACAAACACTTTTACGGAGTATCCGTGAGTCAAAAACACACCTTTTGTGAACTTGATGAATACTTTTTGCAACTTTCAGCGCATATATACATTAAACAACGTTAAAAAGAACTGCTTTCAGGAGATTTCAGAACATTGTTCCAAAACTTTGTATATATGAAATTAAAGTAGTGAGCCACAGACTTCGTTTATTAGACGCGGACAATTAAAGCTTTACGATCTACAAAATGGCGGGCAGTCATGGAAAATTGAGCTCTGCCATATTAATAAATACTAGCCAGAACTCGGCCGACTTGGCCAATTCTTTTAATTCAGTTAGTAGATAATGCTACTGCGAACACTATTTATGTTTGTACCAATACAAGTTATGATCCAGAAGGAGTATTTATCTTGATCAGAAAAGAATCAAGACTGAGGAAGATATTGTTAAGAAGAGTAGGACAAAATGTGGTAGCTGCGAACAGAGGTGTAGACTCGAGTCATAAGACTTGGGCTCGCGAGTCGAACTCGAGTCACATTTTCTGTGACTTGTGACTTGACTTAGACTTGGAGAAAATGACTTGGGACTTGACTTGGACTTGCAACGTGTGACTTGTTACCAATGCAAGTAAAAGAAATGGTTCAACTTATATTTGTACATCACTCCTCTAAAAATTATGAACCTGCCATAGGCGGCAATGCGACCCAGTTTTTTTTAGTAGTTAGTATATAATTGTCAATGGTCACGGGTTTCTTTTCAGTACAGTTATACAGTACATTTGTCAAAAAGAGCTTCAGTAATCGAATGACTTCATTGACTTGTGACTTGACTTGGACGTGCAAGTAGTGACTTGTGACTTGACTTGGACTTGAACAACATGACTCGTGACTTGACTTGGACTTGCAATGCGTGATTTGTTAACAAGTCTGGCTGCGAACCATGTTTGAGAAAGATAAACTGCGGGAAGTGTAGTAGTTGCGTGAACAGAAAGACAAGTCATCAGATATGTAAACTTCGGAAATGCGCCGAACTTAAAAAGAAATCAGGCTACTCGTAAAATGAGTCGAAAACTGTCGACGTTCAACATTCCATGGGTTGAGTAAAGCCTGACGCACACTAGAGCTATGTGCTTAGCAAAGTGTCATTTGTGGCTGTTGGCGTAAGCAGAAAACTCTAGTGTGCGGTGAACTTTTGTAAGTTTTCAGTAACTCGTGACGCGCAAGACAAACACGAGTGACTGAAAACTTACGAAAGTGCACCGCACTCTAGGGTTTTCTCCTTACACCAACAGCCACAAATGACATTTTGCTAAGCACTTAGCTCTAGTGTACGCCAGGCTTAAGAAGAAGGACGGTTATGAGGACATAAATCTAGAATCCGCAAAGAGGAATCTTCATTCAAATTTTTGCAACGACAATGAAATTTGCATGGAAGAACAAAGACAGCAAGAAGATTGCATTTCTAACCTTACCCTATTCGGACCCACTGAACCAGATCAAAGCTCTGCTATGGAGGTTGATTAAGAACAAAGGGATAACGTAGAATGCATTTCAAACCCTATTTTATTGGGACCCACGGAACCAAAACTCAATGGTATAGGAACTAGACAAATTGCGCCAAATTTGCCCGAATTTGATGTTTTGCTGTCTGAAACCAGCGATAAAATGTGGGGGTCTATCAGTCAACGAAGCTTTTCAACATACCCTCGGGCAGAGCAGGAAAGAACTTTATTGGAGAACTGACATTTTGGTTGAAGCAATTTAACTCCAACTCAGATCTGAACTCGATTGCATTATAAGCCTTTATGGTGCTTCTGTCTTTGATTTTACGAAACCCTCTGCTACTTCCAAGAGTAAAGAACACAGCGCAGCGATAGAACGAAGATTAGTTCTATGGAGGCAAGGGGGATCTGAACCTGTTAATGAAAGAAGTGAGATTTATACGAAATCGATTCGTATAACCTCAAAGAGAACCCGTTCAATTGACGATAGCTCTAGCGTCTTCACCAGATTTGTCATGCAGGGGAAACTATCTGCGGCGATCAGCGAGAGCTCCTAAGGCTTACTCGATCTTTTGCCGAAAATTTTGGAAGGATTGAAAAAAAAGAATTCACCAGCCAGTTAGATAGAGAGTGAATGCCTTCTAAATGGTCCTGTAGATCAAATACCACCCAACATTTTCGACCTCATCAATGAGCAAATAATTTATGATGCAGCAATGAAAACTAAAGGCTCAGCAGGTCTGTCGGGAACGGATGCAGATTTATATTGGAGATTCCTGTGCTCAAAGAACTTTAGTAATGAGGGTAAGATCTTGAGAGCAGAAATTTCCACGATGACCAGAAACATGCTCAAATCCTGTTACCATCCATCCCTGCTTGAAGGCTATACGTCCTGCAGACTCATTCCTTCAGACAAGAGCCCTTGAATTCGACCAGTTGGAGTGGGGGAAGTGCTACGACGAATAATCAGCAAGACCATAACTTCATTTTTAAAGGAGATCAAGGAAGCAGCGGGACCACTACAAGTCTGTGCAGGATAAAGTGCAGGGGCTGAGGCCGCTATACATGCAATGAGTCAAGTTTTTGAGGAAGAAGAGACAGATGGAATGCTCTTGATTAATGCGAAAAATGCTTTCAATCAAATGAGAGCTGTAGCCATGCACAACCTCCAGATAACTTGCAATAAAATGTCCATGTACATAGCCAACACCTACAGAAGTTCCTCCAGGCTTTTTATATGTGGTGGAGGAGAGATCTTGTCACAGGAAGGTACCACCCGAGGCGATCCACTGGCAATACCTTGGTACTCAGTTAACACATCTATTATGATTCAAAGCTTGAGACTAAATATATCAGAAGTCAAACAAGTATGGCTGGCGAATGACTCAGCAGGAGGGGGAAGATTGGCAGAGTTGCACAATTTGTATAAGTACCTGGAAGGAGAAGAAAAGAAATTGGTTACCTAGTAAATGGTCCAAAGTGCTGGCTAATAGTCAAGTCACAAGAACTGGCCGAAGAAGCAGAGCGAATATTTGGAGATGAAAAAAATATAACAACAGAAGGAAAACGCCATTTGGGGGCTGTTGTAGGATCTAAAGACTATAAAACCAGTATTGTAGAGAGAAGTTCAACGATGGAGACGAGATATTATAGCTCTCGCAGAAATTGCAAAAAGCCATCCGCATGCTGCCTACATTGCCCTCACGAAAGCGTACAAATCTAAATTTACTCATTTCAAGCGAACAATTGAGGCTTTTGAAGCGTATGTAGACCCGTTACACGAAGCTTTGAATGAAATACTTCTTCCGCAACTGTTGGGCCGAGAAGAACCCCTCTCGGATGAATTATGTGAACTCGTGACCCTAACACCCGCACGAGGTGGTTTGGGTGCGCCGAATCCGAAAGCTGAAGCCCCACAGCAATATGCAGCCTCAACGCTATTCACCAAACAAGGCGTAGACACAATTAGACGCCAAAATAATGTAATGAAGCCGAGCGAGCAGTCTATAGAGGATCTGAAAAGAACACAGCAGACAATTAAGACGGAGACTACAAAGTTAAGGATGGGTGGCATTGATGCATCTATGTCTCCAGACACACTAAGTTTAGTAATGCAATTAAGAGACAAGGGAGTGAGCTCTTGGCTAGACGCCATACCACTCAAAGATCAGGGCTTAGCCCTAAATAAGCAAGAGTTTAGAGACTCGCTGCGAATGAGATTCAATCGGCCTTTGCATGATCTACCAAGCCATTGTGCTTGTGGAGATCGCTTCAACATCGACCATGCCCTCTTATGCAAAAATGGGGATTCGTGGGGCAAAGGCATAACAGAGTTCGCAACATGCTTACCTCGCTGCTCGGTAAAGTTGGTAAGAACGTGGAAATGGAGTTACATCTCCAACCGCTTGACAACGAAAGATTCAACTTGGGATCGGCCATTACGAGTCCTGAAGCGAGGTTGGATATGAAGGCGGAGGGTTTTTTGTTGCGCGGAGCTACGGCATTTTTCGACGTAAGAGTACGTCACTCAGATGATTTTCAAGGAGCATGAGAACGAAAAGAAGATAAAGTATCAGCAGAGACTTTTGGTTGTTGGAATGCGCTCCTTTACACCCCTTGTTTTCGGGACAAATGGTGGAATGGGGACTGAATGTCAAAATTTTCTTAAACAACTGGGGCAGAAATTGGCAGAAAAAGATAATGAACGGTATGCCGTTGTCATAGCGTGGTTGAGAACCAGAATATCCTTCGAAATTCTTAGATCAGTGCATGTGAGTATCAGGGGGTGTAGATCACCTTTTTGCAGAAAAGAATTTGAAATTCTGGATGATTTTGGGCTTAATGTCCAGGCCGCTGGCGTTTTTTAAAATCTGGATTTTATACGGCTATATTTAGACTAGAGTGTTCTAATTTTTACAAATTCTTAGAATAAACATTTAAAAGTTGTATATCTTTAAAGGAAAGGTCTGACTCTTAAGTAGATAAGGAATGCAGTAGTTGTGAATGGAGAACTATTTAAGGCCAAAGATAAAATACTGCCAGTACTGAAGCGCGTAATAATATCTATCCTTCATTTTAAAAATTTTTTGCATTTTATATCGTTTGTACCACCATTAATAACAGTAATAAAGTTTGGTTTTAAATCATTAAAAAAAAATTCTATGCGCATAAGAGACCTTTTAAGATTGACGTTCACGGCGAACCGCTGACTGCAAACGGCAAAGTTTAAGTCGCATTTAAGGTTAACTATGTCAGTTGTTCGATGTTACTGGAACCTATAATGAATTGAACAGTGGTTTGGCAGCGCGCTCAAGAAAACTGTTGATATTACAATCACATGTGACTTAATTTGTCGTTAGCAGTTAGCAGTTCGCCGTAAAAACGTTAATCAAATAGGCACCAATTAACAACGCTATGGGCTGACGTCTTGGTGCTATGGCATCATTGACTTTGGCTATGCCGGATTGAAAAACACCGATACATGTAGCATATTAGCTACCCTTTAATTATAAAAAGATATTGTTACACGCAAGAACAGTCGTTTAAAAACAACTTGTTGTAAAGCTAGAATAACTGTATGAGTCACCTTAAAAGAATAGGGAATTAGCAGACAAACAAACAAACAAATTTTGTTCCTGGCAAAAATACCAGTGTTGGTGCATAATGAATACAAACATTAAGGACACTATTTTTATTCACAGCTTTTCAAAGCTTATCAAAATATCAAAGCAATATTTGGCTACCAAAGTATTTATATGACCTGTCCTTCATTGCAATGACATAAAGAAATAAGTCATTATTACTAAAGAGTCAAAACGATGGATTCGTTTGATTAATTTTACTGAGAAAATTCGGTCTTAGGGAATTAGCTGAAATGCCTCATCACCTCTTGTTTTTAAAGCATTCGCTACGGCAGTAGTTAGCCGGGCGAAGGGAATTTCATTTTGCGTTTGGACTCTAGGCAGTAGGGAGTTATAGTTTCACGTTTACGGCAAACCGCTAACCTCAAACGGCACACTTTAATTCGTATTTGCGAGACAACTGTTGTAGCTTTTGAAAGATAAAACTTGATGCATTAAATTAAACCATGAATTACTCAGAACACTTATGGCGTAAAACCTACCGTCAAATGCATTCTGAAGTGTGCCGTTTGAGGTTAGCGCTTTGCCGTAAACGTGAAACTAAAACTCCCTAGTAGCTTGACGTTTCAGCGGGGTCTAAGCCTATTTTTTCTTGCCAGTTCACTGATGGTGTGTTGACTGATGATAGCGATGTGTTTCTCTATGGAGCCAAAGTTGTTTATAAGGGTTTCAACGTTTCTTCGAGCAAGGTTTGTAGACGATACCTGCATGACTGTTTCAAAATTTTTGTGCAGGGAACATTTTTGTTCCCACGGATGTCGCATGAACGAAAGTTTGGCGTCATGCTTGGTGTCGGCACTTTCTTCTTTGGAATAAAAAACGGCAAGCTTTTAACTTTTGAAATTCTTGTTGTCTCTCTAGAAGCAGACAGATGACTTACAGGTTTTCAAGTTGGAAAAAATTCAACATGATCTTGGTACGTGCAATACTTGTGCATGATGTCATCAAAGCATCCATTTACTGGTTTTGGCCTAGTTTATAATTTTCTGGAAGCAGTTTTTGTGCATGGATGTCCTTGAAGAAAGGGGTTTGAAACATGTTCATGATTAGCATTGCATAACCTGGCGCCAAGGCTGGTTCGCTGTTCGAGAGCACTCGAAGACTGCCTGCCTTCAAGTGTCCGATATATTTTAGTTTTAGTATTTAGTATACTTCTGATTACTTGTCATGGATTGATATTTTGTAAAAATACAGCTTGCTCTTGAATTGTAACACTTATATGTATATGTAACCCCAAAGAGCACAATTATGTGAGTACAGTTTTGGTTTTAAGACCGCTTTCAGTCTACACCTCGTTGAATTCTGAGTCCAATTTTACCCAAATTCCATCAGTGGGTCTTTTGCATATACTGATCGCAACTGTAAAATTATGGCCGACATTCGTTTTCTTTTCCGTGAGTATTTTTATAACAACCGTACAGACATTTAGGGGGCGAAAAATTTAGCTGCTAACAGGGTTAATTCGATGATTATGTGCAGTGTGGAGACAACAATCATGAACAGCTTTTAAGATGCTTTATTCCTAGGACACCTTTTTGTGCTTCGTTAGCGAATTGGAATTGCCCGTTTACATTGGCGATTTCTCGGACGACTGTTCTCATTTGAACGATGTGATAGAAGGGAATACAAAATAATTGGAAGTGTTTGACATTTGCAGTATCAGTGAATCTACTCGCATTGAATATCGCTCGTGTAAACGGGACATTAGTTGTACATACTAAGGTTTGGATTTGGGCCAAGATGTTCAAGATCGAATTAATATATGTACAAAAAAGTTACGGATGTTTCCTATAATGCAATCATCTATTCAACATTGTTGTCTAGGTTTGACTCGAAGAAATATGATAGGTTTGGCATTACTTCTTGGTTGTGATTATCTGCCCTCTGGTGTTCCT
>JAOBYK010492344.1:0-13328 GCA_025434845.1 Phenganax subtilis | reverse complement strand
GAGGTTTTGAAGGATTTAAAGTTTTACGTGCGTATACGTGCGTGTTAAAAACGCGTAACTGGAATGCAGCCTTTACAAGAAAGTATACTTACTAGTATTCAGACGTAGCATCATCTTTAAAAATTACTGTCGTAATTATGACCAGTAACATAGGCAGACCTATAGAGTATGGACACGACAGATCATGGACTACTCTTTGGATTCTATGACTATCAAAGTGATTACTCTATACTGTTACCTTATAGTCATATTTCTCGTCTCTGTAATTTCTTTTTATCATTATTGTCTCATTAGGTTTCATATCTTTTAATGTTAAAGCAGATGAATGTGTTTACAAAGTACTACAACCTCACCCCATCCTGCAATGAAGTAAGCCTTTCTCGGATCTTGTCCTGACTCAAAAACCTTCACCAGCATTCGATAAATATGAACTCCTTCCAGCAACATCCAGGAGAATGCGGTCAAGTAGAAATAGAGTAAAATGAGAGCGAGAGCTGTACATCCAGGCTAGAACACACAAAAAGATTAGCAAATCATTGTTTACTTTAAATATTGTTATTGTGGGAATAGTTATCTGCATATTTTGTACTTCATGGGGAGTCTTCAGTTGCTTACCAAGGATTTGTAGCTTTTTTGCTCGATTTTCAAAGGCGTGGGGTCAGCTTTTGTTTTCTGCGACTTTTTCACTCAATGCTTTGATTCCTAATGCACTCGAGTCGTCACCTTCTTGCAATAGGTTTTCTAAATTTAATGGATTGATTTCTTCTGAAGTCAAACTTACCGTTTTGACTTGAGGTATTGCTTGAAACAGGAACACGATATTCGCAATTCCCAACGCAATTACCAAGTTCACGTGAATGAAGCCTCTATCATTCCATAGTTTTCTGAAATAAGAAGAAATGGTTTAAGCCAGTTCTCGTTGGTGCTCGACTTTGTTGTGACATAAATACATACGGTATCATAAGATGTACGATTAATGTGATAATACATCCAAGTATTGAAAATGATAAGCCAATATAGGTGATAACATTCAAGGCCACTTCATGTTCTTTTGGAAGCTTTAATTGAAAGAAATAACAGGTTTCACTGCAATTCAGTTTTAATAACTATCTTTTCTGTGTAAAGAGAAGATTAATAGTAAACTTTTCCTACCGGTTCATCCGAAAATCGTGTGAGTATTGCAAAGTTTGTCAGATGATAGCAGTTGCAAATCGAATGAGTTTCGTTGTTAAATGCGAGTTCGCATCCTTGAGACGACCACACTCCAAACTGGCCGCTAGAAAATCATATTCCTGTTTTAGTTTGGAAAGTAGAAGCACAGCAAGTGTTCATCTTTGAAGTTCTTGACCAAGCGAAGGAGCAAGTGTTTTTAAGCTTTTCTTTTCGTGTCATGAGGTGCATGTATATAAAAGGGTTCAGCAGCTGTCGATAACTTTCTCTTACTTACGTCGAGTTATTCTCGTTTAAGAATACGCAAATTGGATTTTGTGAGCTACTGGAAGTGTCCTAGAAATAATTTAGAGAATAGAGTGTCACTTGACTGGTAATTCTCCTCCCTCAGTAGTGAACTCCCAAAGTTTGGAATTCAAATTAAGGTGCGTTTAATTTCGAGTGAAGGTCAGGGAGAAAGCGTTTGAGGAATTTAGCAGAGTTCCATCAAGTGACTGATTATTGATTTATCTATTTATTATCGATTGCATGATTAAGTTCTTACCTTATAAGTTTTCATGGTGATCACGATTGGTTTTTGAAAAGGAAATGTTGGTTTTGGGAAAAGGGAGACTAAAACAACTTTCCCTCCAACTTTGCCATTTCTTTCTCCAGTTTGCTCATTCATTCCTGAAGACGCTTTGTAGATCATGAATACCAAACTTAAATTAGCATCTAAAAGGCAGAAAATGAAGGGAAAATATGCATACAGTATGAAAAAACATGAAGCGTATTTATTGCGTGCATGTAAACTGTTATACTTTATTGTCAAGTGTACTTTTGCTGCACCAAAATGAACGAACAATTCAAGAGCCAACTTATAATTCGACATCCCAGTCTAAAACAGTCCTTATCTAGAGTATATTATAGTATTGTTGAAAGAATCGTTTTTCAAGTATATGTCTCCATATTTTCTTACCTGTGCTGTTGTTTAAAACTGTAGATGGTAGCTGAACTCGTGCAGGGAAAAATGAAGTGTTTTGAAAATTTTCAATCATATCTGGAAATGTGAAATCTTGTTTTCTTGCCCCGTGCATGGCAACCACGCCAAAAACTACAAAAAATTATATCTGATTAAATATAGAAAATGTACTACCTGTCCAAACAATCTCAGTTTTTGTAAAATTGCTTTTCCTTATTTATCAAAAGAAATTTCCAACATTTTGATCAAACTGTCTCAAATTTCTTCCAGACATCACCAATCGATGTATTTGCGCAAGAAATAATTTTCAAATCATAGAAACCTGAGACATTTCTACCTTGATCTTCCTTGATCTCTCCCAAACTTGCAGCTTTTGACTCTGTCGGTCTTAATTGACTTGCGATCGTTTTTCCAATGTTTTCGATAAGTTTAACTGCTAATATATCATCTTCTACCTGAAATTGATTAAAGGAGTACCATATTTTGAATCAAGAAAAGCCATAGTTTTTGATATGTTACCAACACGATTAGCTTATTCTGTTCACGGCACACGTTCATGTATCTGTAGTTTTCGTTCGTCAAACAATTTTCTCTTCTATACCTCATATTTAGGTTTTGATGTCGATTGGTCGTCTGAAAGTATTTGTTGAAAGGCCGCCATGACATTCTGAAAGTACGAGTGAACAGAAAAAGGTTAGAAATTTATATTATTAAAGAAAACCATCGTAGGGGAGCATATTAGCATAGCTTTGTATATGTATGTTATAGTTTATGATTCGTCCTGTAGTAGCACTGGATCACGAATCTGCTTTATTAAGAATGACTTTAATGCACATTACAGAAAGAGCACAAACCTGTATACGACTATTATTATTAAGTACAGCGAGTTTAGCGCAAAGATGAGGTTACCTGAATTTGCGATTTATTCGTTGCGTCTACATTATCATTTTGCAGAATCTTAAATGCTTTTTCTAAAATAGATTATAGCATCCTGAGGTATAATAGACAGACTGAAATAAATGTAACATTTGTCTATTTTGCATTTTGGTTTTGCTACAGTAAAAATTTTAAAAACTAACTTGTATATTTAAAGCATTATACATCTCACTTACCTCTATTTATGGTTTCTTTTCTCTGCTCGTCAATATTCTTTTTTTCTTGCTGGTTATCTTTCTTGTTTTCATCAATTTCTTTACCATCATCACTACCATCATCACCACCGTCACTTTCATGTTTGTCGCCATCAACGTCTTTCTCTTTATTTTCGTCTCCACCATCATCATCTAAATCAGAATCTTTTTCACTTCCTTTCCCATTATCAGAATCACCATCTTCACTGTCATCTTTATTATCAACATCCATACCTTTACCTTGTCCTCCGTCATCATCATCATCGTCTTTCTCTTCCTCTTTACTTTTTGGATCAGTTGGATCATCTTTACTGTCATCATTTGTTTTCTCCTTGCCCTCTTTACTGTCCTTTTCATCTGTCCCATCTTTCTTATCATTATCTTTTGAATCTCTCTGTTTTTCATCTTTGTCATCATCATCCTTTGTCTTTTCTTCATCTGTCTTTGAATCTTTGTCATGCTTTTCTTTCTCCTTGCCAGAACCACTGTTGCCATTTGTCCCATCTTCTTTTCCCTTCTCCTTCTCATCTTTATCTCTTTCATCATCTTTTTCTTCTTTTTCTTCTTTTTCCTCTTCCTTCTCTTTCTCTTTTTCTTCTTTCTCCTCATCTTCCTCTTTTTCCCCTTTATCTTTGTTATTATCCTTTTCTGTTTTCTCTTTCTCTTCTTCCTCTTCTTCCTCTTCTTCCTCTTCTCCCTCATCTTCCTCTCCTTCCTCTTCTTCCTCTCCTTCCTCTTCTTCCTCTTCTTCCTCTTCTTCCTCTTCTTCTTCTTCTTCCTCTTTTTCTTTTTTATCTTTCTCTTTTTCATCTTCATCTTCATCTTTCCCATTATCTCCTCCCTTACCTGGGTTTTTTCCCCTGCCATCTTCTCTATCATCATCAGCTGTTGATTCTTTTGTAAAAAGATAAAATAAAACTAAGTAATTTGTATAGCTTACGTTTCAAGTTCTATCATAAGTGATGGAAGAATCATAAGACTATAAAACCAGTCAACTTTAAATGACACAGAAAAAAGAATACAATTTTGCAAGTTTTGAATGATAGATTTATAGCCGACTAATTCTTGGTAATAACATAGGATTCATAGAATGTAAATTCCATTAAAGCAACTGGCAACTTTATGTGCATTGTTAAGTTTGCTTGTTGCAAAATCATAAATTCATAATAATTCACAAACTTATATCGTTGAATGAATTTCAGTTGAGGCCAAGTATAATCGAGAGATTAGCATCATAGAAACGTAGATATGTAAGCCAAAACGATCATTTATAAGTGGGAGATAATCTATTTCGGCTGACTTTCATCTGTTAAGCTAATGGGCTTTTAGTCGTGTAATAATGCAAGTCATTAAAGAACTGCCATTTCGTTGTCTTTAAATTCTTATTTTACTTTATCTAATTATCTTAAAAGCAGTTCGTGAATGCATTCACCTGTTTCAAGTCACGCTACGACAACACTCGCAAAATATTTTATGCAGATCGAGGATTATTACTAAATGTATGTGACAATCCTTTAAAGATGCTTATAATTTAAAGATAATCTGTTCTCGAATTCTTTCACTTCGTAAATCTAACTATAGTGTTTCGTGCGTTCAACTAAGTTTTCACTCTAGTGAAGGCAGTCTTTGACAAGTACTTGTGGACGGTTTCATGCATGAGAAATGACTATACATTGTAGTTAACTTTTTGTTTTACAAAACGAAATTGAAAAACTAGATTGACGCTAAAAAAGGACTTGTATCACAAGTGATAAAGGATAAAATTATTGCATTTTGTTTTCACTTTGATTAAGCGATTCCCCAAGAAACAAGACGTGTTTTTCAGCATAAACGATTTGATGTATGACGAATTATTGCCTTCTATATGTAACTGAAAATATATCTCGTAGCTTCTACCATTTCAAGCGTAGTCAGTTTCAGCTGTATTTGTGTGTAGTCAAGGATGCTTGTCAGCGGTTTCCTCCATCACATCCATGGACAAGAGAAAATTGGGATAAATTTCGCTAAAAAAGTACCTTGATCTGTATCAGTTTCAACAAACATAAAAATTTTACCTTTCAAAGTTATGGCTAAAATGAGCAGCAGCATAGCAAATAGCATTGCAATACGATATAGAGACATCATTGAATAGCACCAAATATACAACAGCGAGAATCTTTTTAGAAACTGCTCGTTTTAAACCATGATGTCGGCATTGAAGCACTTTATGACACTGCACTTAGTGTATCAGATAAAGGATTTCTCCAAGAAATAAATTTCAGTGGTCTTCGGATTCTTTTGTCGCAGGCAATTAGCTAACTAGTTCATCAAGAGCTTAATGTAAATGCTCATATTTACTGTTTGTAAAATAGTTCTCGCTGACACCAGTTGTTGAAGATATAATTTTATATTCTTTGTAACATTATAGCAAATGCTGGAAGCTATGTACAGCTGTTGTTACAATGGAAGCTATCCAACAATATTATCTTTTTATTATTCCTTCCCGGAGACAGTCGATTGAAAAATTCACCACAGGTTGTCTATGAAAACTATTATTTGTACTTTAAAATATTTTCGTTTTGACGCACACTCATTAAAAAATTTCGGTAGTTTGTAATTGCACTTTCTATACGTAGGTGAACGTGCTATTGTTTTGCATCGGTGTTTGTCTGCCCCCTGTTGTTTGCTATGATTTCACGACACGAAAATGTCGGGTTTAAATCAAACATATTTGCATTGCAGATATTGTACAAAACCGACGTTTCTTGATGAATATTTGACTATAAAATACATTTTAAGTAGTGTTATGTAATGAAAAAGTTATTGCAAGTTCCATTTGATGACATTTTAGTTATCATGAAGTTTTGATTTTACTTGCATTGGTCGCTAAGTTTAGCATAACTTTAAAACTATTAAGTTATTTAGCTGATGAATAAATTGTAAATTCTTTGTTCAAGTGTGTATCATAGGAAAGTGTAGATTATTGGGAACTCTCTAATACACAAAAGAGAGCTCTATATTATAAATGACAGGCAGCCATGATACAAGACGTTATATTTTTCGTTGTGTTAAAATTTATAACATTTGGTGTTTTTCTTGTCATCTGTTTTCACTCATTTATACTTTGAGCCTGCAATGCATTCTGGCAAAATGTACATGTTGCCATCTTATTCGTTGTGGTCAATTATCGAGAAATTTCTTTCTAATTATTGAAAATATTCTATATTATAAGGAAATTCTTCTAATAGGAAACTCTAGGTACTTTTAAAACGGTAATATTTTGATTTACATGGGTGTCATATGTTTTTAAGGAATGATATAGAGTGTTAGGGTATACACTATGACAGTCTAGGATATTGAATGCTATAGAAGAACAAGTTACTGTATGTTATCAGTATTCGTTTGAGGTATACACCATGTATTTTTATTATTGCATGGTGTATACATGGTGTATACCTCAAACGAATACTGATATTGTTGTTTCACCATGCAAAACTACAAGAATCTTATTACTGTATGTTGCTGACGGACATGGTATAACATTCAGGGATATTATATATAACGTAGGGATATGAGTTAAGGCTGGTATCCAGTTACGAGTTTTTGACACGCACGTATACGTACGTAAAAGTTTAAATCCTTCAAAGTTTTATAGTTTTTAAAAATACAAGAACAAGTAGACACGTAGTTATTTAGAATTCAAAATTCTTAACGTTTCTTCTTGCGACTATTTATAAAATAGATTTTATTGCAATTTTAACTTTTACGTGCGTGTACGTACGGGTGAAAAACGCGTAACTGGAAAGCAGCCTTAAGTGATGATGGGTACATAAGACGGTGAGCGCATGAGCTTTCATCTTAGTTACTTGAGTTTGATTTGTGTGACTATAGTTTTTCTTCTCTCTCACGTGAAGGAATTGAAGCCACTTTGGTACCTTACGTACAGATTTCAATGTTTATGTTTTCCAGTCAGTGGCGGACATTTCGCGAAATATTGGGGGGGCCCGAAGCCAATTTTGAGCATGTATGCTGAGAGAAAAATTGCGGCAAAATTTGTGTTTGTTAATTTACATGTATACTGTGTCATCTGAGTGTAAATATAGTAACAGAATTCAAAAATTAGTACGACAACTTTATCAAACGGCGGTAATTTTTGTTATTTGGTACATTCTTTCGAAATTATTGGGGGTGCTCGAGCCCCCCTTGGCCCCCCCTAGTGTCTGCCACTGTTTCCAGTCAAGTCCATTATAGTCTATTAAGTTCACTCGTACTGAGTCTTATTTTGTATGCCGCTATTTGCCCTACTGGCAGTTTGACAAATTTTCGGTTGAAAAATTCCAAAATTTTGAAGTGTCTAAGGAATTCACCATGAAGCTTTGAAAGCAGCTTGCATGGGATGTTGTGTATTGTTTGTTTCATTGAAAATATTTTGTGCATCGGGTTCACCGCAAAATGATGACTTGAACGTACTGAGACAAAACACTGCCAAACTTATTAATCTAGTATGTACGTTAATTGTTATAGCTTCGCAATAATCCTAATCTGGTGTGAAAATAACTCATCCAAACAAAAAACGGAAATTTAATGGTAGTTTCAGAAGTTTACCTAAAGCTATTTCCTAAAAGTTTTCGAGAAATTTTTATAAAGCCTGACATTGCGGTTAGCGGTATATATATATAAATAACAGCTTGAAGACACAATATGACTGCAGACTAACTATAGACCATCTAGAATATGCATCTTCTATTACAGCCAAGTCAACCTTTTAAACTCTCTATAGACTGAGACACCAATATATTTCGTACATGTGATTTATCAGTTTGTGTACATGAAGTTTTAAGTGGCACGCGCCAACACTTGTCAGATTGAGAGATCCTTACTTAAGAGACGTACCCAGACCCCTAGCTGTGCACACTGCTGTGATCTACTAGACATTACCTCACCCAACAGAATGTTTTCTCCTACACAAACACCAACAATATCCAGTGATTATTCTCGAAAAACTACGGCTATTTCAGCAGGTCTCTAGATCACATTCGTTTTGTTTATTACTGAGCTTTCCCGTTGTCGCCATGTACAAAACTGTATAAAAATGACGAATTCCAGAATCTTTTATATTTTCGAACTTTTATCATTAGTGTTCACTTGTATATCTTTATATTTATCCAAAAAGTGGTTTAGCTATTTCATTTAAGATTTTTGAAATGCCAGTTTTTTTCAATGTTGACCCCGCCTAGACAATTTTAATCATGCGCTAAAGTTTGAAAAAAAATTAACGGTTTCATGTGCATGGAGCCAACCAATACTACCAACTATATTTTTTTTATTGAAACGCTAAAGTTTGCAGTGGTTTGTTCTTGATTTTGTTTTAAAACTGAATCGTTCTAGAATTGCATTATTTATGTTCTGACTCATCCGGTGAAAATATTTGGAAGTTCTTGATATAATTAAAGAATGAACTAGGATAATTATAAGCTATGATTCTTTCAATGGGCAATTTTTTATGTCACATTTTTCCTGCGAAGGCGGCAAAAGATTGATGGCTATTAATGCTTGATAATTAGGAAAGAGCTGGTGTGAGAATCATGCGACAGATGGTGCTAAACCACTGAATATTTGCTGGGCGGTGTTATTTAAAAGCTAGTGGGCTAAATATTTTCACTTTAGTTTTTCAATGCCAAACGACTGACGCTCTATAACATCGGCCAACTAAACCCAACCTGTCAGATATATATGGAGATGGTAAATTTATTGAATTAGGAAAGAGGATTATGGTAGAGATCTATAGTTCACTAGTATTTATATAAACAGATATATTTATAGACAAAATGTTATTGTGCAACTATAGGATTAGTAGTATTTTTAGACAGCAAAGCGATATGTTAGATAATTGAGCTCGAAAAGCGTTCGCGCGACAAATGTATATATAAGCATATCCATTCTTGATATTCCAATGTAGACAATTTGTTTAACTTTTCGCGCTATTGGAAAAAGTATATTGAATAAGATGGCTACTATACATGATACAATAGTTTATAGTTGTATATCGTTGCCAAGTTATTCTTTGTATAAGAACTTTATCTGGGCTCAAAAGAAAGATAATTTCGTTGTTAATTATAGCTTTTTGAGGCACATTGTTGTTGAATTACTAGAATGTGTGGGTTACAACATGTTTTAATAAGCCTACGTCTTTTTAAAGATCATTTATACAATCTGTGAAAGAATTTTATTCAACGTTAAGCCTAGGGATACATTTCACCACGCATTTAAGACAAAATTTCTTTGTAAATGAACAAATAGTTCCTTTAGCACAACAGAAACAGTATAATTACACAGAAACATAATACTTTGGAGATTTTTCCTTTTGTTAAAGCATCAAGAATTATGTAATAAAAATTACTTAATTTGGATGAATGAGAAAATGTTTGACATAGCTGTTGCTGAAAGTCTCTGTCTTCTAATTTCGTTGATTTTTGGTATTTGAAAAATTTGCCGGTAAATCATTACACTTAGCAATGATGTAGCATTAAAAATTCAACCCTGTTGCCAGGTGTGACATTTATATTTGACAATAATTCGACCAAATATAGCTTTACTGCATTATCACATAAAAAAGGTATGTTTATTTCTTAACAGATAGTTTAAAAACTAAAAAGAGAGAACTTGCATGCATTTTATTGATGCGATATAGATATTCAACATTCAAACTTTATGCTTTTGTATTTCCATATTTTTAAACAGGACGTTTTGTACACATACCAAAGCTTCCAAGGCCACTAGTAGTCATTAATTGAAGATAATTATAACGCACCGCATCATTGTTTAAATCATTTCTTTATTATTATTAAGATGAATAAAAAAGGACACGTTTCATTTAGGAAGCACGTGCGGCATATTTGAAGCATTATAGCTATAAATCAGATCTACAATCACGGGAAGCTTATGCACTGTCATTTTTGAACCGGATAGCCTATGTGAAGAATTGATTCAATAAACAGTCAACATTCAAACGTGACTGAAGAACATGGCGTAATTTTTTTATGGTCATCTGTCATCGGTCGAAACTCGTGCATGCCTGCAAAATACATCGTGATAAGTTCTTTTGCGCAAAACAGAGTTGTCATTCCAGAAAATTTTTTCAAGTGTCTCTAATTGCTTCACGTTTCTCTTACTGTTTTTTACGACTTAAAGCAAATAATCCGATAATTTATGTCCATTGAAAACAGCCAGATCATCTTGGTTTGTTTTCCGGCATTTTATTCACTTTTTTAATGAAACTTGGGAGTGGTTTTTAATGAGAGAGTACGGAATTATAATACCATTTCAGTTGGGACATTGTGTCCTGGTTTTTGCCGTTGTATGGATCTGTTGTAAAGCCGTTGTAGACTAACATATGCTCTAATGGCATGCTAAATAAACTTACGTAGTTTTTGTAACCAAATACGATTCGAAACCTACAAGAATTCGCTTTTGGCTCGAGCTCTACGTTGAATCTACGACATTACTCCTACGAGCTGTTATTCGAAATACGCAATTGCAACAGTTAACTCTGTGCATTCTTCAAGTAGATATTTTTTTTGCATGATCATAAACTTCCTCATGCTACATATCAACTATATTCATCTATAGTTTATAACTGTCCGTGTTTGTGACTAGATCAAGCTTCAAGGCGTAGTTGCCACCCATGCAATTGACTAGACTATAAATGCTTTTGTTTGCTACATTATCTAACTAGTAAAGCCACTATTATATAAGATACTTGGGATATTGGATTAAGAAATTATGTTGCATGGAACTTGATGGAATCATCAGCTGAAAATAATAAAAAGAGTGCACATTTTCCTCACCCCGTGTTCATAGAACATTTCACATTCCTTCATGATACATTACTACGTGAGTTTTGTTTAATGTACATGTTTCAAATGTTTTTTGTGCAAACTAAGACAGTTAAGTTATTTTTTTCAGTATCAACTTGTTAAAACTACTAAAACGTTTGTTTCATTTGTTTTATTTGCCATGGTTTCCAACAATTTTCTCTGTCTACCATTAATACTGATACAGAAAGGTTTCTTTTTCTACTTGGCAGTATATATAATGATATTTGCCATGGTTATATACAGCCCAGCAGTATGTAGTCATTCTCCGACATTTCACAGTCAGCAATTTGCGTTGGTATGTACGCTTTTCACTGTTACAGTTTCCGGCTGTGTCATCGAGTATGCTAGAAGTGGGCGGCAGATTTTCACGTGCAGAGCTTAAATGAGCCAAAATACAAAGAGAAAATTCCAGTCCTTTGGCATTGCTGTATACTTAAGGCATGACTTTCAGCATTCTTAGCCAGAGAGCACGAGCACTACAGCAAGCAACAGCTTAAGAAAAAAAAGACAATAAGTTTATATAGAGGACATTAAGATGAAGACTGCTTTTACGTTGATGGCTTTCATTCTTACCTGCTCATTGCTACTAATGTGTGTCCAAGAAGCAGAAGGCATTGGCTTCATCATTGAAATTGGTCGGCCTCGAAGACGAACCAAATCGTCAGGTAATAACAAGAATGGGAAAAAAGGGAATTTGTCGAAATCCAAACGTGTCCATGGTAATCGAAAACTTCAACATCAGATGAAAAAATTGATGAGAAATTTGAAAAAAGCTCAGAAAAAAGAATCTATGCTTCGTCGCATCTTGCAAACGGTAAGATTCATTAAATGTACTTCGATTTCAACTACTGTAGTCTTTTAAATAAATGGTTCTACTCATGCATGGATTGGAAATTCACCACAAATAACTTCCGCGGTTTTATGGAAATTTTTTGTTGAAAACTAGAATATTTTTTGGCAAACAACATCCTTTACCTTTCATTACATCAGTTAAAAATGTCTCATCTTCCATTAAGAAGCTTTTTTTGAAGATTTCTTACTAAAATTAGATCAAGGTTGTTTTACAAGAATTGTTCAGGACATAAATGCTAATCCAGTGTTAAAATCCGCTTCTATAACAATCTTTGTCTTACTGTAAACGTTTGTCCAAGAGTTTACGTACAGCTTTCCATAAATAACAAAGTTTTAAATATACCGAGACAATTAAGTGCAAAGTAAAAAGTGTGTCTCGTCCCGACTTCCGCTGTGTGATCCTCTTGTTCTGTAAACTCTTTGAACATTGTAATACTGACTAACGCGCAACATGTGTAGTATTATTTTTTGCCAACCTATATGGTTAGCATTCAATGTAAACAATCACGTATCATTAAATTCTGTTCATATTTTTATTACTCTGCGCGGTTACTGAAGAAATGTGTTTACTAGTTTTTGAACACAAAGAGTTTTTGCGTGAATACACTCGAACAATCTTGTATTATTGTTATTTAACGAGTTATTTCCTGCACAATAACGTAGCGTGGTTGTCAATAATAACTTTGCTTGTATTTTTAGACCATACAATGAACAAGCTATGTTTATGGCAACGTTTGAACTTTGAACAAGAAGACAAAAAAGTCCAAGATGGCAGCCAAAGGCAAGATGGCGCCCAGCCAAAGTGGAGCAGTCTAAAAATTTCAAAAAGCCAATAACATTCTTTCATGCTAGCGACGTCATTCTACAGACGAAAGCATACTGCAGAGCCCTAACATTGACCAAAGACTATTATTTAAATTGTAATTAATTTATAAAGTATTTATGGAAAATTGTATATGATTATATGAAAGTTATTTATTGTATAAGAAGTATTATTAAACCTGTATATCTATAATTTATAAATAGTCAAAGTTGAATACAGTTTTATGTTATCCAAGACTGTTTTTTTGATTGGATTTGATAATTTGATTCGTTAGTAGTTAATTACTAGCGTTCTGTATATCTATCAGTTTTGAAATGCTGTTTCTAGCAGTCCAGGGAAAGTTGTCTCTTATTGATGTAGTGCAAAATATAGATTAGTGTATTTATAGTCAGTCTACTGCACTGATGTGCCGGAGTCATCTCTTGTTGACCCAGTCTACAACCGGAGAAAAACGGAATACTTAAGGCTGCTTTCCAGTTACGCGTTTTTGACACGCACGTACACGCACGTAAAAGTTTAAATCCTTCAAAGTTTCA
>JAOBYK010492233.1:1541-13333 GCA_025434845.1 Phenganax subtilis | reverse complement strand
GCAGCCGACTTCATAAGCAAACACTCTCATACTTTCGGCCATCTTGGACCACGCTTTTTGACGCCAAGCCAGCAGTCTAGATATATATATGTCAGTGGTGCTGACTGACCTACCGTCAGGGCCAAAGTATTTATTAAAAATAATCTGCCTCTGATGCTACTCTACCTCAGGACTCCCGTAGCAGCTTCTTGTATTTTCTCATTCTTGTCAAGAATCAGTGGAGCAACTCGACGCACGATCTTGTGTTTCATCAATGAGGCCGTAGCATTAGTCCCAAGAACCAGGTTTGCTAAACCAGCACACGCATGCTCTCGCTCTTCTGGGCAATTCAACTAACAGAGAAGGTGATACTGATTGGTAATATTTCCCATTCAATACATTACAATCAGCTTTATTCCACGAGGGTAAACACATAACAGTTAAATGCTGACAAAACTGTGGCCAATACACATCAGACAAACACGATTGTAAGAAACTGCAAGTATTGAATGCACTTTACATTACAAGTCAAATAGCCAAAGTATATTCAAAATCACTAGCTACCTTTTCTAGAATGGGCAAAGTCTTTTCATCGAAGCTAGAACTAGCCTGACTAGCTTCTTGTGACTCTGCCTCAGCTACACTGATCATGCCTGTGGGTTTGTGACGGTTTTTCCTTTTATTTTGTTTCACTTTACCCATGTCTCACAATTATGTACGTTAAGAAGAAAAAAACATCATGTCTTTGTTCAAGAAAATATGGGACATTGAACGTTCAAAATAAACATCGTTGCACGTGCCGTATTAAATAGCGCCTCATTTTCACAACGCGGCGGCCATATTGAATTTCGCGCATTTCGCGAAGAGGAGAGGAACTTGGGAACTGGTACTAATTACATCATATGACGTTATTTATGACGTTTTTATGATGTATTGAGTCAAACAAGAGAATTTAAAACAATTTAACGGTGCGGTAGTGATTGCATTTGCTATCTTATTCAATATTTTGATCAGTCAACAGTATGCACTGCTACTGTGAGCATTGTCTTCACCAGTGTGTATACCAAACATCAACAAAAGTAGGTTAGCACAACGACTACGTTCATATCTCCAAACTGTATCTCCGAGCAATACTACATGGCTGTTTCGCTCTGTCGCGCTAGAACCATGTGGTTTAAACTAGCGCCGTTTGTGGAAATATTTCTCGTGTGTTTGCGATGCACTTTCCACCGTACATTGGATTCTTGATAACGATGAATCAACAACGACAACATGTTCTCGGCAACTAAACTAACGCATGCACAATACGCTATCGCAAATATCAACACCAGAAATAAACCACTCATATCGCTGATGCTTAACTGCGCATGCGTTTTAGTAGGTAAGTCACACGTGGGTAACGTTCGCCTTGCTTGCCATACATCTGTGTTTCTTTTGTTTTCATTCATATCCAGCTCTTGCAGCTTAAACTCCTCAGCCCAAGGCCAGCCTTTACGAAACATAAAACCAACAGGTATTGTGGCAAAATCTTGGCCAATTAAAGATAGCGAGCAGTTCGGATCACGGTTTATAACTGCCATGAGAGATATGGTATCTGCTACAAATCCATCGAGAATTCTAAAAATATTCGAAAAAGTTGAGCAGGAGCTGTTCGATGAATGTCTACAAAAAAAATTCAAACATTTTTTACCCATTTTTGACGGCTTCCACTCCATAGTCTAGAGAAGGCAGCAAATTTTCTTCAATATTTTCAAAAGCTTTCATCAACACAGGATCACGAGTGTTGTGAAAATATGCTTCCATTGCGCTGCCTCTTACCACACCCAGTTTCAGATTCTTATTCAATATCTAATGAAAACCCAAGAATACAATGTAGTTCGGCAACATTTTCTCAATTTTTTTTTGAAGGGGGGAGTTATGAAGTTAAAAATGCGATAAAAGTTAATTCACTATACCTCGCGATCCCGCAAACTTGTAAATGGCTTCATTGCATCTTGTTTCACAATTTCAGCCATCAACCTTGCTACATAAACGTTTACGAATATCAAAGAGAGAAACGCAAGCCAGCTGGACAAATAGCGAGCACTTAGTGTCAATGGTTTTTTACTGTCTCCAACATCACGTCCGAAAGCTGTCGCCCAAACATAACTCGTTGATTCTAGGGAAAAAAGAAAGACTACGTCATGTTAACTATTATTTTACAAAGTTTCCAAACAGCGCCTGTTTGCTTAGAAACAAAACCATATCTGTGATATGGCAAAGTAACACTTACCAAGCAATGTAAATTTTTCCTTATTTTTCCTGGGTCTTTTGTTTCTAAAGGACAAACATATTTTATCCGCCGCCCAGATGAGAAGCAAGAAAACGTTGAAGATCATGAGAACAGTCACAAGAAGATCAAGGTGGAATGGACTGAGAAAGATTTGAAAATTTCCAACCAATGCTTGAAATGAATCTAAAAATATAAAAAAGACTTTGTAGCAATTTGTATGACCATGGTGATCTGTTCTTTCATATTTCTAAAGAAAAACTCTTAGTCTTGTTTTTAAATATTTTTTCTTTAATTTACCTTTATCATCATTATAACCATTTTCTTCAGAGGCGACCAATCTGGTAATGGCGTTATAACCATCAAAGAGATAACCCAAAGTACAGTCCAGTGCTGTACAGCGATCAGGGCGGATGACAAGATCTACTGCTATATCACCTTTGCCGCTCAAGATATCCTGAATGACTCCATTCCAAGCTCCAGTCTCATTATCATATAGACCATACTGACTACCCGCTTGAAAGTATAACTCAAATTGACAAGCCAACTTGTTTGCAAGATATTCTAATACATCTATAGTCCAACCAGAACAACAGAAGTATTCAGTATAATCAATGACAGTGGCATTATCAACTGTACCCCGCTGTCCATAGCAAACTAAAGAATTGGCAGGGCAACTTGTATAGTAATCACGAAACTCATGTTTCACAATAAAGGGAAAATACTCAACTATAGGTACCCGAAATGTATTCAGAGTATTTTGAGGAACAATTGGTGATTTTTGCTTTTGATATGAACATGGTTGTAAAGTGTTACTGTTTCCAGAAGTCGTACTTTTCCAAGTGATGTCACTTAATGTTTTCTCACAGCTTGAGATAACTTTAACACCAAGCATGAATAGATAAGGCATGAAACTCCATTCACAATCACAAGTGCTCAGCTTTAACAAAACGACTTCACAAGGTAGCACTCCATTAAGGAACGACAACAAAGTTCCAATATCACAGAAGGATGAATTCAAGTACTTGTAACTAAAATGCACTTCCTTGCCAGGAAAAGATGGAATTGCCTCAAAAACTTGTTTCATTGGCGCTGTATGCTTGAGATTCACATTGCCGTTAAGCATAACTGTCACTTGAATGTGAGATGATGCAACTGTTTTCTTGAATATCAATACAGTCGCGAAGAAAAATAAAATTTGATGACGTTTCACGTGCATTGACATACTAACAAAATTTGGCGTGGTGGTATCATATGCATAAGCTTCCAGAGTCCAGCTGAAAGTCGACTTTAGAATTCAAACGGTGTAGCAATTAAAGACTGCTTCAAAAAGTCCATATCTTTTCTTCATGACTTAACGAGCATTTTATGGTTCGCAAATGACTTCAACATAAACATTTCACAATTTCAAACAAGGTGTTATTAAAAACAAAAAGCACATAAAAATTTTTATTCATAATGAACGCATACTACTGCTGCGCGTTAATTCGAGTTTCGCCACATCTTAACAACTTTGTCGTTTTTTAAGTCAAAACATCATAACAGATAAGGCTTTCTTACTGGCTGTTTTGCAGTGCTCTTTTTTATTAAATTGCCTGACAGGAGATTACTAAGAGAGATCCTTTCAATGTTAATTATTCACTTCAAGTATCACGCACGGTACTAGCAAAATGATTTTCGACACTTTATTTTTTTGTTCAGATATGCACGAAATATTTTGTCCATTTTCTCAATGTGAAGATTCATCGACTTACTCACTCTATTTTAACAATAGGTTTAGAGCCTTATCATTTCTGGTGATCAAAACATTTTCTATATCAGTTTCATAAAAAGCAGCTGATATTTTAATTCGACGCGCACAGTTTTCCATGCGTGCATTGAATTATGGAAGAAAATTATTTCAAAACTTTTAAGTATCTAAAATTATAGCAAAATTTTGATCCTAAAGCTTGTTGATAACCAGTCTGAAATCTGAATGCATTTTCAAGAAACCCCTATGTATCTAATCACTACTACTCCCGTAGGGAATATATGAAAGCAAGGAGTTACCCATTCCCGGTGTTTAAAACCGTGTACCAACACTGTGGGGGGGTACAAGTATCGTATATCAGAAGTTGGGACTCTAATTTGCGGATAGACGTGGTACCGCTGAAAATTTGCTGTAAATCTTGTTTAAGTCGAGGTAAATTGTAGGCTCTCACATATTCTAATATACAAGTGTCAATTATGTGTTAGATATTGAATGAATGTAGCAAAAAAAGCAAAATTACCAAATTATTACATAATTAGCCGTGTAATTGATGTTGATAGTGTCGCTATTTTGTATCTGATTATACAACCATGACTGACATTCTACCAACGCAGTATCCAAGGTTACTGTTTTTAGCTATGAATTCTTTAGCAAGTTGTAAAATCTAATTCTTAAAAATATAATTCTTAAATTTTGTCCAGTCCAGTAATACGCAGATCAGTTGTGAAGGCTATCCAGTGAGTCACAGTTCAGTTGTTTTAGTAGTCCAGGGATTTACAGATCAGTTGCGCTGGCCAAAAATGGGAGGGACTGAGGCAAGGCTCTTTTGAACACAGCGTGACAGAAACAAAACAAGTTTTCCAAAGACATTTGAAATTAACAAAATCAAGTTTTGCACAAAAAACGCAATCGACGATGTGTTCCCGTGTTTTAGTACTAGCTAGGAGAAGCTATTATCGTTCCTGTGTTGGGAAAACTCAAACATCTCTTGATCCCTGCAGAATTTCAATTGTAAATATGAAGAAGTTCAGCAACAAGCCATTGACAATTGAAACGTTGAATCCACTGGTGAAAGAGGTCGAATATGCTGTTAGAGGACCAATTGTGATACGTGCTGTTGAACTTCAAAAGGAATTAGCTAAGGTATTATTTTCTGTGAAAAAAGATTGGCTTAGTTGTTTCCGTTTTGTTTTTGTTGAACTATTGAAGTTTTAATACGCACAGAGATGGATATTCGAAATTGCAATTTGCAATGCATGGGCAATCAATATTTGGCAACTTAAATAAATGAATAATTTATTGGATACATTTTAATGTTTTATTTCAACATTTTTAGGGTGTGCGAAAACCTTTTACCGAAGTTCTAAAGGCAAACATTGGTGATTGTCATGCTATGGGTCAAAAACCTATTACTTTTATCCGACAGGTGAGAGGGGAAGATGTACCCCACTTTAGGTAGGGAATAGGGTCTGTGGGGCACCCAAACACTGTAGAACACACTCTTTCTTCCAGGTATTGTCAATTTGTTTGGACCCAAGTTTAATAGACAGCCCAAATTACCCCCAAGATGTGAAAGATAAAGTTAAAAAGATCCTTGGAGCTTGCGGGGGTGGAAGTGTAGGTACGGTATAGCAAGGCTAATCACTTTCTGGGCATGATTCATGTATGTTAAATTTGTACCAGTAATCTGATTGGTTAATTTGCTTGGCACTACAAGGGTAAATTTTGTATGATGCATCTTTCCAGGTGCTTATACTCATTCTAGTGGAATTGAGATGATTCGCCAAAATGTTGCTAAATACATTGAAAAAAGAGATGGTTACCCTAGCAATGCTTCAGATATCTCTTTATCGAGTGGTGCAAGTGAATCAGTTAAGGTGAAGCATCACGGTTTATCAATATATATGATGAGTTGTGCAGTCACAAATAAGCTAATTAATATCAGCAGGCAAAACAACTAGTTCAGCCCTACATGTGACAAAACACATTTGCTTCATCTGCTTTAACTTGCCCACATATAGGAAATGATGAAATGTCTTAAATCTGGCAAATCTGGCAAAGAAACTACAGGCATCATGATTCCAATCCCACAATACCCTCTCTACTCAGCAACCATTTCAGAAATTGGTGCTTATCAGGTGAAATTGGTGGATAACATTCCACGTGTTACCCACATGAAATATTGATGATTTTTGTCAATTTGCAGGTGAATTACTACTTGGATGAAGATAATGGCTGGGCATTAGATATCAAAGAATTAAAAAGATCTCTTGATGAGGCGAAAAATCACTGTGATCCAAAACTACTTTGTGTTATAAATCCTGGAAACCCAACAGGTCTGCAAGTATTGCATAAAGTATAAAAATTGGCTTGCACTGTAAGAACAGTGTGATCACTCATATTTTTCTATACCTATATTTGGTATTCTCTTCAGGACAAGTTCTTAGTTATGAAAACATCAAAGCTATCATCCAATTCTGTAAAGAAGAAGAACTGTTCTTATTTGCTGATGAAGTCTATCAAGACAATATCTATGCAAAAGGAGCACAGTTTCATTCATTCAAGAAAGTCTTGCGAGATTTGGGAGAAGAATACAAAGATTTTCAGCTAGCTTCATTCCACTCTTGTTCAAAGGGTTATACAGGAGAGTAAGTTGTTCCTAGGTATTGCAGGAACATTTTTAACTTTGAATGTCAATATACTTCATTTTTCCCCATAGATGTGGTATTCGTGGAGGTTACGTAGAAGCTGTTGGCATTGATGCTGATGTTAAGTATCAGATTGCAAAGCTCGGATCAGCGAGACTGTGTTCAAATTCATTAGGACAGGTATTGTAATTGACGAGTCAGCCATGTGCTATATTGTGTGCTAAGCAACTGGTAGTCAAAAGAGAAACTACAGATGATCCCTAAATAATATCAAGAGGCATCTGATGTAATGAGAAAACAGCCGACAATATGAATTTATAACTCCATTTACCCTTCTCTACTGTACGTAGATTGTCATGGACTGCATTGCCAGCCCACCTGAAGAAGGAGATGAATCTTATCCCTTGTTTCTGAAGGTATCTCCTTTCAGTTCATTATTACAGAGTTGATGCTTGTGTAAAATGAGTTAAGATGTTTTTATTTATTAGGAAAAGAACCATGTTCTTGGTTCATTGAAAGAGCGTGCAAGAATGGTAGCAGAAACATTTGACTCTATAGATGGTATAAAATGTAATGAAGTCATGGGAGCTATGTATGCTTTTCCTCAAATCAATATACCACAAAAAGCTATCACAAAAGCAAAGGTACAAATACAATTTAGCATTGTAGGTGTTGTAGCTTAATGTGTTGTTGTGAAACATGCAATTAATGAATATTGTAAGTCTCTGCAAGCAGTACACTAGTGCCATCACCAGTAAACAAGGATCAGATTTCAAGTAACACATTTATTTTCTGTTCGCTTTTAGGAACTTGGTCAAGAACCTGATTTTTTTTACTGTATGGAGTTGTTAGAAGAAACTGGTATTTGTGTTGTACCAGGAAGTGGTTTTGGGCAGAGGGAAGGAACGCACCATTTCAGGTAAATTTGAAAGCATATTTGCTTGCTTTTTGTCACATGACATATTTGGAACATAATTTGTCATTTATTTTTTTTGAAGAATGACAATTTTACCACAAACGGACAAACTAAAGATTCTTCTCCAGCAATTTAAGGAATTCCATGAAAGATTTCAACAAAAATATTCAGAGTGAGGAACAGGAAGAAATAAACTAATTCTGTGAACAACTCATAACTTAATAACTCAATTAACCTTATTGAATTACATATTTGGCAGCTATATATCTACAAATATAGTATACAAAGATCTATTTTAATATAGCAAGATGTTATGGCAGAATATATAGCAAACTATACTGGGTAAAGGGAGGGGGGGAGGGGTGAAAATATAAATTTGACAAATCCAAAAAACTTGGCATGCTGGCATCATGTATTCTTCTCATGTAGGAGCTGAACAATTTGTAATTGCTAGTGTACAAAAATAAACTCTGATTCTTTATGGATAGTATGTAACTTAACTCCAGATTGCAAACAAATATTGGCATGAAAAGCACAACAGCATTAATTCCCAAGACAATGTAAGTCCCATATTACTCAGTGTAGTAGCCATGCTACACTTTACCAAACCTCACCAAGTCTTAGCATGCACATACTATAAATTAGACAATTTCACCAACAAAAGTAGGTGCCAAAGTATCATAAACCAGGGAGACATTTGATTTTGTTCTGGGACATGAACCTCTCATTAATGTCTGATAAAATAAGAGAGTAAGCCATGACTTTGTCTTGAGGTATGGGAGGTAGTTTATAAATTTTATCCCTAGAGTGTTTTGATTTTCCAAGTTTACGTGCACCATCAAGAGCCTGAAAAGCAAGAGGAAAGATTGCATTAAAAGCCCTTTTCTTGCTCCTTGATGACTTCTGAATTTGATCACCGTTCACTGCTCTGCGAAACTCAATAAAACTCAACCTATTAAACAAGAATCTTCACTTACATCATCATTATCTTCAGATAAATCTGCCATAAAAGTGTGATCATCTTTAGGTTTATTTTTTGAGCCTTTAGGTCTTCCTCGCTTCCTCTTCACAACTGTGCCTATCTAGCAATAAAATTAGTTCAAAAGATTATGCATCAACCCAAATAGTTTGAATACTTTTACAGTAATCATTATAATGCATTCACACAATCTTCATGAGTAAATTCATCTGGCATTAGACCAAATAAAATATAGAACCTACTTCAGCACTATCTGATCTGTTGAACTCGTTATTGAATTGATCTTTTCCTGCTAGCAAGCCATCTTCATCATCAGCACAATTAACCTCTTCCAACAATTTCATTCTTTTAGATGACTTTAGTTGTAAGCCACCATTACCACC
Source organism: Phenganax subtilis (assembly GCA_025434845.1). Lineage (NCBI taxonomy): Eukaryota > Metazoa > Cnidaria > Anthozoa > Malacalcyonacea > Clavulariidae > Phenganax > Phenganax subtilis. The sequence continues at coordinate 4,409 of JAOBYK010492233.1, read as the reverse complement.
AGATATCCGAGTGTAGTCATCTCTATATTCATAATCAGGAATCTCTCGTTTGGGTCTTTCTGGCCTTAGCCTTTTAACTGATACTGGCATGGTCTTCTTTACTATAATAGAAAAGTAGAAAGCTAGACATTATGGGTTTCAAATCTACCAGAGCTAGTAAATTTTTTACTGAAAATGATAAGTGCTAACCAGAAAAGTACAACAAAAACAGAAAAGTTATCAGCAGCAATGTAAGCTTTTGGCTATGGAATATGAGTCAAAAACCAGCATAACAATGCTCGGTAAATGAAATAAGAACTTTAGAACACATTACCATTGCTATCTTTTGATAAAGAACACTTTTTAGCAATAAATACATGACCACACGGACAAGATTTGCATGCAACTGGAAGCTGAAAAGAATTTCAAATAATAAGCACCTTTATAAACAATTTGTTTACAAATTTATTGTTATCATACTAAAATCATAAAATTTAGACTAATACATCTTGTTTCTAAATCCACAATTACAGAATTAGAATTTCATGTACTATGATATTTAAATGTACTATAGTAAAAACAAAATTTAAAACTCAGAAAATACAAAACAGAAGTATGTTTATAAAAACACATGCAAATACTAAAATCACGTATTAATTTATAAAGATTAGAAGTCCATATAATAGAAAATGTCTTTGCTTACCGTTTGCTCGCAATCTGGGCACTTTTTCTTCGCCATATTGATAAAATTCTAGATATTCAACAGCTACATTTTTTCGAAAGAATTCTGAGAAATAAACATGTGTGACATTTGACTTGAGTATTTGACGTTCGACCATGCCTTCGACTTTCGTAGGTTTACTCCGATGAACTTCCGAACACGTTCCGACAATGACGTCTGACAGAAGAAATCACTGACATATATATACCTATACAGCTCAGTGGAAGAAATGAATAAATCACTGAACGAAAGATTTTCAAGATGGCGGCCTCCAGGAGTGGAGGAAAAAAGCGAATTCTAATTGTGGGTTTAGCTTGCTTGGATATTATCAATACAGTCGAGCGCTACCCTCAGGAGGACGAGGACATCAGAGCTTTGTCCCAACGATGGCAAAAAGGCGGAAACGCAGCTAATACGGCCGTAGTACTATCACAAACTTTAGGCATATCTTGTGAACTTTTGTGCTCGCTAAATACTGGCTTTGAAGGCCAATATGTCAAAAATGAGCTGCAGCAGCGAGGAGTTTTGATAGAAAACTGCCCGTTAAAAAAAAACTGCGGCTTTCCGACTTCGTGTGTGTTAGTAAATTCCAGCACAGGCTCTCGGACAATTGTCCACTCTAGAAATAATTTATCCGAATTAAGTTTCGATGATTTTGCAAAACTTGACGTAAGTTCATATTCTTGGATTCACTTTGAAGGAAGGCGAAACACTGGCGATATTATTAAGATGATACAGAGAGTCAGGAATTTAAGGAGTACAAACAAACTTGGTATTAAAATCTCAGTTGAACTTGAGAAAAAACGACCAGACTTAAACATGCTTCTATCTCAACAAGCAGATGTGGTATTTATTGGCAAAGATTTTGCACACTTTTCCTGCTTTAACACACCTGAAGAAACAGTAGAGAAACTTTCAAGGGAAGCGCTGACATCAACCTTTATTGCCCCTTGGGGAAAGCTAGGAGCGATTGCAAGGGAGTCAACTGGGCATGTCTTCTCATCCCCTGCCTACGAGCCTAAAAAAGTTGTTGATACCCTTGGAGCAGGTGATACGTTTATTGCAGGTGTAATTTACTGCTTAAATCATGGAAAGTCAACTCAAGAAGCTATTCAGTTTGGGTGTAAATTAGCTGGGGAAAAATGTGGCATTCGTGGCTTCGATGGACTTCAGAGTCCAGCTACGAGATAAATGCAACTGTTTATGGGAAATTGTGAAGTTATTATAATTGAATTGGTGCATAAAACTGTTATGTCTTTTTTTGTGATGTAATCTACAAATCATGAAATATTTTTTTGTTTTGATGTAATTTGATACATTAAATCTTATTAAAAAATAGTTGCTGTTTTAGTTTTGCACGTAAAAAAGGCAAAAGGGTTTGTATGAAAATGTACAAAGATTCCTTTGCAATTATGGGCTATTCCTTTACAACAGCAATATGAACAATTGAACATGATATTGCAAACCAGTATTTCGAGTACATAAAAGAGCGTATCCAAGGATACAGTGTTAAAGACGCGAGCAGTGCACCTGTCGAACGGAATTCGTACATTTCATTGGCTGTCAAACTACCTGCTTAAATCAAGAAAGAATAGAATGCAAATAAAAAGTTCATTCGCAAGTATCATGTCTGAAGACGACAATCGAGAAGAGGGACCAAGACCTCGGTATAAAACACCACTGTTACCTTCTCGACCCAAAACGTACCTTGCCAGCGAGAAAAAAGCTGACCCTTGGTGGATTGTTGCCCTCGAGGTAGACATGCATGAAAATGACGCAACTTTCATCCACACTTAGAAGTTTACTTTCAATTGTTCACGGGTACCATGGCTCGTTTACAAATTTTCCAATATTAGATTCAACGTAACTTTTTAACGACAAATGAATTGTGTGCAGTTAAATGGGTGAATATTGCTTTGTTTGCAAATGCGGATAAGTTGCTGGCAAGTACAATATGCCGTAAATACTTTCAAAATATGCTGCTTGCCAGAACATCTTTTAGGCTAAACACAACCCAAGACAATTGTTGCTATGCTTTTTCTGGGGATTAACTCCTCTTTGCACGAGAACGTAGCAACTTTCTCGGGACTTGTACTGAGTGTAGCCACAAATTAAAACACTTTCATTCTACAATCACGTTATAAAGTTTATGCTGGGCAGTAAGAGCA